>JAJOOS010002433.1:0-28505 GCA_029582725.1 Solanum chiquidenum
CCCATCCCGTATATATAGTGGGACGGGATGGGACGGATTTTTATCCCCCCAATCCCGGTCCCCCCAAAATCCCGCCCAATTGGTCCCCCGTCCCGTCCCGTCCCCCAGTCCTCGTCCCCGTCCCCCAGTCCCCGTCCCCAAAGTCATTCTAATTTATATCCCGTAGAAATTAGGCTATTCCTATTACTTCTTCTTATTCACCATATATGCTCATTCTTAGGAACAATAATTTACTAAATTTTCTCCACGTCCAAACAACCAATTTATAACAACAAATTTGATTCCCCAAAAAAATTGAAGGAGTATTAGATCTACATTAAATACTAAAATTTTCAAACAACAAACATGTGAGTTCAAGCCGTGAACAATTATATTATTTGAATATAATGCAATTAACTAGGCTCTGATACCATTGTAAAAATTTTGTAACAGAAACGAGAATGTGTACCTGTTAACAACATCGAAATGATAATGAAGTCGTGTGAAAGGTTGTTCCAAGTTCAACTTTGAGTCTCAAGAAATCAAAGCTATGTTTCCACAAACTGAATGTCACTATTGTTTTGTTAATATCAGTGAAGAAGATAGAAATTTCTTCTTTGTTCCTCCCTTTATTTTTTGTTGTGTTCTTCACACTTATCTTCTGAAAAGCATTCAACCTCTATTTTAAAATGGAAAAACAGTATACGTTGAAACAGTTACAAAGTAATTGTTGCACTCCTTTTCAAATTGATACTTATCTCTTTTTAAGAGAAAATAAATATGGGTCGGGTCGATCCACATGAACGATCCACAACCCAAAACTTACATAATTCCTAGTGAGAATAATTAATGACATAATCACATCTTCTATTTGAGAAACAACAAAGACCAAATAGGTCCTTCATTTTAATGTCTCTTTTTATCACCAAGAATCTCCATTATTATATACATAGACACTAAAATTCATATGTCATATATGGTACAGCCAACATAAATAAACTTTCCTGAGCAAACTAGTTTTAAAAAATAATTCTTTTTATATGCTGAAATGAATCATGATTCAAATAATCAGAAAAAGATATAAAAGGGAGATTCAATTTGATAAACGGACCTTTTGCGGTGCAGTGAACTAGGTATATTGATTTGGGTCTTAGATATACTCATTAACTCGAATGACCACCAATAATCGAAATGAAACACCTAAATATTGTTGCGACCAGAAGCCAAAAGAAAGAAAGTAAAAATCTGAAAATAGGAGAGCTTGTTTCATCTTGCTTAGAGGAGAAATAGCTAAAACAAATAAGTGATGAGGGGCGACCCGGCTCTCCCCATAATGGACTTGAAATAAGCTATTTATAGAGGATTTCTAGGGTTAGGGATTATTTCGAGCGAGATTTTTTAAAATTTTAGATTTGAACATTGGTCAAGGTAACCATTCAAACTATAACGTTGCAATATCCAGAACCTTCACATGATTTTTGCAGATCTTGCTCAAAAAAATAATGTTTTGACTTCTATTTCAAGATATGATGTACCATAGAGCAAAAAGAAGAAAGATTAATGGTCACAATGTGGGCTGCAACCACGAGATAAAGAGCAGACAAAAAGCTTAAATAAAAAAGGAGTGTACTAGTGCTGATTCTTTATTTACCACCTTGAAAATTTGTCCAAAATGAAAGAAAGAGAAAAGGTGTAGCCATTGTTTGACAATAAATGGAGCCCTAGTTTATTAAGATTAGGATACGCTTCAGAAATGAGATTTTGGGCTTCACTTGGGTTGATTGATTCTTTGGGCTAGAAATGCTTGAAGACTTATTTGGGCTTTCGCTGAATTTCTTTGTCTTTTCCTTTCTTCTTTTAAATTATATTGGGCTTCTAACTTAATAACTAAATACAATATATATTAAGATAAACTATTAATATTATAACTTTCTGGTAATATAAAAATATAGATACAAAAATATCAACTTATAATTAATTTAATAAATACGAAACTTGAAATAAGATGCCGACAATCGACTATTTAAGAAAAAAAGGTGTAAAAAGTGATAGTATAATTTTAATAATAAACATATAATTTTCGTAGTAATTATAGAAATATAGCAACCACGATAATAATAGTAATGATTAATAGTCGTAGTAGTAAAAATAGTTGTGAGCAAGGATAATTTTATTTATTATTAATTTAGAAGCTCGAAAATAATGAATTAGAAGAAAGGAGGGTCAAAATTGGGTGTCAACAAGACATACAACTACTATGTACAATTTTTAAGGAAGGATTTTTTTAATTCTTTAAATAACATATTAAAAGATTGTGACTACTTTTAAGGTAAGAAAATATATTATTAATGCTCAATTAATGTGTATTAGTTATCAAATGCCATTTAGTCTTTATAGTTTGGCCTTTAAAATGAGTCGAATGACTCAATGTTCTTTTTCTTTATCAATTTTTTTGAGATTTTTATATAAAAACTATTCCAATATATATTATTAATATGTAAGAAATAAAATATTAATATTAAAACTTTTCGCTAATGATTTAAAATACTTGTCGACATAAATAATACATCAAATTTATTTAAAAAGTAGAAACTTAAAGTTAGGTGAAGACAATAAATTATTTGAAAGGAAATGTGAAACATTAGTAGTACCTATTAAAAATATGATTTTACTAAAAATTAAATAAAAAAAAGTAAAAACGACAGTATATTAATAATAATATTAATAATGATGAGAAATAATGGTAAAACACATTTATTTTATGTTAATAACTTAGAATATCAAGAAAGTGTAATTGAAGAAAAGAGGGTAAAAATTGAGTTTCAGTAATTACATAATTAACATAATTCCTATCTACAACCATTTTTTACGAAATTTCCTCAACTAACATTTATAAATAATACAAAGTTACTCCTTGTGCTTCATATCATTTAAGTCATATTTACTTAACAAAACTCTTAAGAAAAGCTTTAATTATAGGAGTTCTTTTACTCCGTTAACCTTATTGATAGTGCTTAGCAACTCTAATAACTTGTTTGGCCAAACATCTAAAATCAACTTATTTGACAAATGCTTTTCAAAAGAATAACTTTTATAAGAAAAAAATTATGTTCTGTAACTATATTTCAAGAACACTTTTGAGTGCAACTAGTGTGTGAAAGGTTCTTTTCAACTTGTGCAACGCCGAAAGTGCTAGACGTCGGAGAAAATGACCTGGAGGATCATTAAATCTTTTTATTCACATAATCTCCCTACATATTATTCAAAAAAAAAATTGTCTTTGTTATGTCTTAATTTTTTCTCTCGTTCTTGATGAATTGCATTCTAGTTCTATCCTATAGAATCAAAAGACTCTAAGTCTAAACCTATGATGGTCTCGTAGTCTCAAAAAGGTGTTTTGTGGGTAGTACTTCCATATTACTCTTTACATCTCATTTTTTGTAATGTCATTTGAAGGGATTTTATGTGTACTTATACCATTATAGGATTGTTGTTCAGAAGTTATTTTGATAGATTAAATACCACGTCAAAAATGTAAAAAAAATGACAATGCATTAAACAATCATAGGATTGAATAGAATATTTTGGAAAATTCTACATAGAATTGTTCTAAATTAAGGTGAATAATGCGATTGTTTATATATAAAAATAAAATAAAAGTCAAATGTATGGATGTTAAGAAAACTTATCAAATTTCGCTATGTCTAAAAAGATAGTCATATTTCTTCTAGTGATGTTCCACAATAATATTCATTTAAAAGGAAAATTGTAATACTTTTGATTGGTTTAAGTAAGTAGATTTAATGATTTATGGCGATAATCACACATTGAGGGGAATTTCTATCTATAAGACAAGTATTTAAGAACTCTCTTCCCAAATTTAAAAGTAAAATATTCATTGTGTATGAAAATAAAGATAAAGGGGTACCATTTTCGGATGGTAAACAAGTTAACCAATTTAGTAAAAATAGGAAAATATATAGGAAAGGATGACTAGAAAGGATTCCAACTAAATAATTATTGATGTCTAACAATTAAGACACTCAAGAGCCCTAAAAATTCAATACCGAAACTTTATTAACAATTCCACCTTTATAAGTCATCAAACAATTTAGCTATTCAGTATCTTCCCCGTTCAAAAGCCCTAACTTTATCAGTTTCATATTATACTTTCGGTGTAAGCAATTCTTGTTCTCTGTTGTACGCGGATCCCCTTTGTTGCATAGTTCATTGTGTAAGCTATTTTTTATTTGTCATTTTCTTTGTGATTTTGAGGTGTCCCTTTTAGAACATTTATTCTTTTTCCGAAACCATGAAGATTAAAGATTTAAGCTTTTGTTTCTTTTAAATGTGGTTTTGCACAGAGACATGGTAAATAAGCATCACATGACTACTGAATTCTTTTCATTGCTCAATTTCGTTGCATTGAAGTACATCTTTTCTTACAAAAACCCTATAAATGAAATTATTCAAAATTTAGAACGCGTCAACAGATTGATGGTCAAAAATCCTAACCTTCTCGATAGAACTTGATGGTGGATAATGTTGTAGTTGTTAGAAGGTTTATTATTACTCGAACCAAAGCATATTGTCTTCCTCCAATTGTTGAGCTTTCAAATAGAGTCCTCGGGATAAACATGTATCAAATTCTCTTCTGCAAGTTACTATCTTGGATGAGTGCATGGGTAACTTGATAGGAAGGTTCTTACATACTATGTTTCTACAAAAATTCTAATCCCTAGAGGCCTTCAATCTTTCAAAGGGTGAAAAGTATTCTGAGTAATGGATTTCATCTGTGTGGTCGAAAGTACTCCTTTTTGTAATTCTCAACTAACTAGCTTGGGTATGATCATGTCTGAACAATACCTTAGATGTTTAGTTGAGAATTCCAAAGAGAAGTACCATCGGCCACACAAATAAAATCCATTACTCAGAATATCCTTTGAAAGATTGTAGTTCTCTAGGGATTTGAATTTAATGTAGTTTCTCTCATAATGGTAGCAACATTGTAAGAACCTTCCTATTCGAGTTACGCATGCACTCATCCATGAAAATAACTGGCAAAAAGCAATCTGAAATATGTATATACTTCCTCATGACTTTATTAGAAATCTCCAGAGTTGGCAGAAGACACTGTACTTTTTGTTGGGGTAATAACAAAACTCTAACATCACAACATCATCCAAATGTATAGTGCTCTCAAGAATATTAGGATTATTTAACATCCATATATGGATGCCTTCTAATAAATTCTTAATATTATGATCAACATACATATTTAAAAAATGATATGCTTCGATACAAATAAATGACATAAAGAAAAACATTAATAGTTACCGGATGCTAATAACTATGCCTTTATGCAAAACCACATTTACAAGAAAACATTCCTTAAGGCTCATACCTTCATGGTATTTAAAGCATAAGAATTGTACTGATATGGACATCCTGAAATCACCCAATGAACTATTCAATGATGAGAAGATGTTGACAAGAGAAATTTCAAGGTGATTTTCTCCAGGAAATCACTCAAAATAGTCATACAAACTTGCAATTTTGTGACATACAGGTCAAAACATTCAAAGAATTAAGATAAAGATAAAAATATGTCTCTGTTGTTACAAAGAGTGAAAGGGATGAATGAAAAAGAGATGATCGAAAAAGAGAGAGAAGATGGGGATGCGGCTTGCTGATATTCAAGATAAAATTAGGGTTGCATTGGGTAGGAGCATTTTGTTTTGGGCTGAGTTATTAGTGGGCCATATGGACTTATAGTTTGGACTTCTTTAATGAGTGGAATGACTCAATATTTTTTTGCTTAATCAATCCTTTGAGATTTTAATATAAAAATTATTCCAATATATATTATTGATACGTAAGAAATAAAATATTAATATTACAACTATTCACTAATTATTTAAAAAATTATGTCGACATAAATAATACATCTAATTTGTTTAATAAGTTGAACCTTGAAGTAAGGTGAAGACAATAAATTATTTGAAAGGAGTTGCGAAACATTAGTCGTACCTTCTAAAAATATAATTTTACTAAAAAATATTAAAGAAGTAACAACGACGGTATATTAATAATAATATTAATAATGATGATAAATAATGGTTAAAATAATTATTATTTTTAATAACGTGGAAGATCAAGAAAAATTAATTGAAGAAAAGAGGGTAAGAATTGTGTTTCCATAATTGCATAACATAATTCTTGTGTACACAATCATTTTTTACGAAATTTCCTCAACTAACATTTGTAAACAATAGAAAATTACTTCTTGTGTTTCATATTATTTAAGTCGTATTTACTTAGCACAATTCTTAAGAAAAGCTTTAATTATAGGAGTATCTTTTACTTAGTTAACCTTATTGATATTGCTACGCAACTCTAATAGCTTGTTTGGCCAAACTTCTAAATCAACTTATTTTACAAATTCTTTTCAAAAAAATAATTTATTTGAGAAAAAAATTGTGTTTTGTAAATATATTTTAAGAACACTTATGAGTGCAACTAGTGTGTGAAAAGTTCTTTTCAACCAGTGCAATGCCATAAGTGCTAGACGTTAGAGAAAATTGTTCTCATAATCTCCCTAGAAATTATTCAAAGATTTTTTTTGTCTTTGTTATGTCATAATTTTTTTCTCTCGCTATTGATAAATTGGATTCTACTTCTATCTTATATAATCAAAAGACTATGCCTAAACCTATGATGGTCTCGTAGTCTCAAGAAGGTGTTTTGTGGGTAATACTTAAATGTTACTCTTTTCGTCTCATATATTTGTAATGTCATTTGAATGGAGTTTATGTGTACTTATACCATTATAGGATTGTTGTTGAGATGTTAGTTTGATAGATTAAGTATCACGACAAAGATGTAAAAAATGACATTGCATTAGACAATTATAGGATTGCATAAATTATTTTGTGAAATTCTAAATAGAGTCATTGTATATTAAGGTGAATAATGTAATTGTTTATATGTACAAACAAAATAAAATTCAAATATATGGATGTTATGGAAGCTTATCAAATCCTGCTCTGTCTAAAAGGATAGTCCTATTTCCTCTAGTGATGTTCCCCAACAATATTCACTTAAAAGGAAAATTATTATATTTTTGATTGGTTTAAGTAAGTAGATTTAATGGTTTATGGCGATAATCACACATAGAGGGGATTTTATATCTATAAGATAAGCATTTAAGAACTCTCTTTCCAAATTAAAAAGTAAAATATTAATATGTGTCTGAAAATAAAGATAAAGGGGTACAATTTTTGGATGTTAAAAATGTTAACCAATTTAGTAAAAACAGAAAAATATATAGGAAAGGATGACTAGAAAGGATTCCAACTAAAACATTATTGATGTCTAACAAAAGGCATTCAAGAGCCCTAAAAAATCAATACTTCATCTTTATTAACAATTTTAATTTTTAAAGTCACCAAACAATTCAGTTATTTTTTGTCTTCCTCATTCAAGAGCACTAAATTTAACAATTTTATATTATACTTTTAGTGTAAGTAGTATGTGTCCTCTCCAGTAAGCAGATCTCCACTATTGCATTGTTCATTAGGTGTAAGTTGTTGTTTGTTTGTCATTTCTTTGTTATTTTCTTGTGTTTGTCTCAATAACTTTCTTCAGCTTCCAAAACCATAATGGTTAAAGCATTAAGGTTTTGTTTTTTTAAAAGAGAAAAGACATAAATTTATCATTGAAGTTATCTCAAATTTTCAAAAAGACAACTTAACTTTGTAACTGTCCTATTACCCCACTAAACAATTATGAACTGATATTATTATATTATTTTTTTATCAGCCTCAGATTTTAAGAAGCAAGTGTGTTCACACACCAATTATTACATGACACGTGTAAATTTAATTAAAAATATAATTTTTTTTCATTTTAAGTTTTTTCTTTCTCTCTCTCTCTCTCTCTCTCTCTCTCTCTCTCTCAATTTTTGATTTATTTTAATTTTATTTTAATTTTATTTTTATCTTAAATTCCACTTAATCTTCCACCCCCTACTTTCAAGTTGATTCATTCCTCTATTTTCTTTCTTTTTCTTCACCTCCCACCCCTACATCAAGTTGAACTCCTCTTCCCTTTATTTTTCTTTTTCTTCTTCTTCTCCAATCAAATTTTTTATTTCAGTGATATTTTATTAAAAAAACATATTATTTTCTAGACTTTATTGAATTATTGATAACAAAATTAATTATTTTTCTAAGAAAATTTAAAATTTTGAAGGTATCATCAATTACTCCTTTTCATATAACTTTAAAATTAGAAATAATAATTTTAAAAGACTCAATGAATTCCGCAAAAATTGAAAGAACTTGATTGAAATCAGATAAAAAAAATCTATATGATACATCCTAATCATCTTGGAATCTAATAGTTTTATCAAATTGTTCGAAATGTAAGAAAATATTTAGATAAAGTTTTAAAATTAAAGAGAGTAAAACTAATAGTAGTAAAAAAAGGAAGGCGAAGTTGTGGTAAAAATGGTGACATTGAAAGTGAGAAGCTTCAATGGAGATGACAATGAATTTTTGAAGAAGAAAGAAGAAAGAAAGAGAAAAGATAATAAGGAAAAAAAGGTAAAATAATAAGGAAAAAAAGTTAAAATAATAAGAAAATATATTTTATAATAAAATACTTGTAAAAATAAAATTATATTAGTTATTTTAGTTTGTTCACTCTCTTTAAGAGAGTGCACACATTCTCTATGTAAGGTGGACAAAAATTGATGTAATAATATTAGTTCAAGATTGTTTAGTGGGGTAATAGGACGCTCGCATAGTTAAGATGTCTTTTTAAAAATTCGGGACAAGTTCAAATGTCACTTTATGTCTTTTCTCTTTTTTAAATGTGGTTTTGCACAAAGCCATGGTAAATCAGCATCACATGACAACTGAGTTCCATTCTTCGCTCAATTTAGATACACTGAAGTACATCTTTTCTTACAAAAGCCTTGTCAAGCAAGCTATTCTAAATTTCGATTACGTCCATAGATTGATGGAAACTAATCCTAACCTTCTCGATAAAAATTGATAGTTGGATAATGTTGTAGTGGTTAGAAGTCTGATTATTACCCCCAAACATAGAACATTTTCTTCCACAAATTGTTGAGCTATCCAATAGAGTCCTCCAGAAGAATAAATATATTTCAGTTCGATTTTTAGGAGTTAATATCATTAATGAGTGCATACGTAAATTGAATAGGAAAGTTCTGAAATACTATGTTGATACCATTGTGGGAGAAATCCCATCAAAATCTAATCCATAGAGAACTGCAATCTTCCAAAGGGTGAAAAGTGTTCTCAGTAATGAATTTTATCTTTGTGGTCAAAGGTACTCATTCTTGGCTTTCTCAGCTAACCAACTTGGGTATAATCTAGTGCGAACAATCCCTCGGATGGGTAGCTAAGAATATTAAAAATGTGAACCGTCGACAATATAGATAAAATCTATTACTCTTAATACAATAGCCATCTATGGACGCCTTCTACATTCTAAATAGCATCATCAACTTGCCTTTCGTAAAAAAATTATAGTACCACTAAATTAACTAAAGAAAAAAATTTAGTAGTCATCTGATGCGATTAACTATGACTTTTTGCAAAATCGCATTTATCAAAAAGCATACCTTAAGGCTCATACATTCGTTGTTTTTGAAGCATAAGAATGATTCTGACACAGACAACACAAAGTCACCCAATGAACTATTCAATAATGAGTAGTTGCATACAAGAGAAATTTCAAAGTGATTTGTTGCAGAAAAACACTTGAAATAGTCATACAATCTTGCGATGTTGTGAAATAGAGGTCAAAACTTCCTTTAAATGAAGATAAAGCCAAAAAGTATTTCTCTATTCTTACAGAGAGTGAATGATATGATTGAGAAATAGAGAGAATATGGGGATGCAACTTGTTGATTGAGAAGATAGAATTATGGCCGCATTGGATAGGTGCATTTTGTTTTGGGCACAATTTTTAGGTATTTGGGCCATTTGAGTTTATACTTTGGGCTTCTTAAAAGAGTGGAATAGATCAATGTTCCTTCGCTTAATTCTTTTGAGCTTCTAATTTAATAATTCCTCGGATATATATAAATAATATGTGAAAAATAAATTACTAATATTACAAATCTTCACTAAAGAGCCGTCATCAGTATTACATCAATTTAATTTAATATGTACGGATGTTGAAGTAATGAGAAGACAATCAATTATTTTAAAATGAGGTGTGAAGCGATAAGTAGTATCTTCTAAAAAATGTTATTTTATTAAAAATTATTTTTAAAAAGTGACAACGGTAGTATAATAGCAATAATATTAATAATGATGAGAAATAATAGTAAAAATAATATCATTTTTTAATAAGTTAGAATCTCAAGAAAATGTAATTGATAAAAAGAGTGTAAAAATTAGATGTCAGTAACTACAAAATTTAATTCTAGTGCATACTACCATTTTTTACGAAATCTCCTCAACTAACATTTATAATCAATATTAAATTACTGCTTCTGTTTCATATTATGTGGGTCATATTGACCTACACACCTCTTAAGAAAAACTTTTATTATAGGAGTATTTTTACTAAATTAACCTTATTGATAGTGCTTAGAAACTCTAATAGCTTGTTTGACCAATTTTCTAAAATCTACTTGTTTGAAAATTACTTTTTTAAAAATATATGTATATTTGAGAAAAAAATTGTGTTTGATAAAAAAAAATTTAAAAACACTTTTGAGTGCAACTAGTGTGACGTTGAAAGTGTTGGATGACGGAGAAATTGACATGGAGGGTCATTACATGTTTTTCCTCTCTTCTTTTGAAGAATTTTTTCTTCTTTTTTATATCATATTCTTCTCTCTCATTGTTGTTGAAGTGGGTTCTACTTCTACCTTAGTTAATCGAAACACGCTATGTCGAGACCTATGATGATCGAGTAGTCTCAAGAAGGTGTTCTGTTGGTAATCCTTAAATATTACTCTTTTCATTTCATTTTGTTTTATGTGTAATTGTACCATTATAGGATTGTTTTAGAGTAGTGTTCTTGATAAAGTAACTGTAACATCCCGAAATTTTTTAAGATAAGATTCGAGTCATTCTTAATTTGTGAATAAAATTTCACCGAGTGATTCTAAATTTTCTTATATGTTAAGGTCACTGAGGTCACTGAAAACTCTTAGCACAAAGTTGAGTTGAAAGTTTACTTACTGATTAAGTTTTGATGTAAGGTTTTACTTGGGTCAAATTTAAACAACCATATCTCTTATAATATAAAGAGTTATGTGGCCCATAACCTATCAAATTAAAGATAATTGAATTCTCTTTCCAACACCACCAATTTTGTGTCAATACAAATTTTGAGTAAAAAGTCATGACCGTTTTAGTAACTTGGTATAGTGCAGTGATGAATTAGCCGACGGGAACACATTAAAAAGGGTCATTTTTGTCTTTTTACCTCTAAGAAAACCCTAGACGAATTTCTTGACTAATTAAAGATCCAAAACAATCAGATTTTCATCTCTTAATTCATCATTCTCTTCTCTCTGAAACCCTAAGGCAAAACTTTAATGAAAAATCAAAGTAGAAGACTCCATTCAAGATTCTTTCAATCTTTTTCAAGATTCTTCTTCAAGGTAAGTCTTTCTCCAAGAATTCCATTCTTTTCAACTCAAATTCCTCCATACAATTATTAATCACTAATGAAAATCTTAATTCTTTCCCATGGAGATTTCAAGAAACTAATTCAACAATCTCAATAAAGGTTTTCTTGATTGTTCTCCTTCAAGCTAGGGTTTCAAGGCTTCTAGTCAAGTTCTTTTTCAAAATTCTTCAATATTCTTCAAGAACCTTGTTCTTTCAGGTATGTAAGACTATCATAGAGTTGGACTAGTTCGTCCTCATGCCCTACATCTACTTTCAAATCAGTAAAAGATTAATCTAGGATTCTATCCCAAGATTTGAGTATTCTTGAGATAAATTGATTTTGAGTTCTTGAGTTCATGTTTCTTTTTGAAATTCTATTGCTAATTATTGAATTCCTATAGATGCATTAAGATTCTTGAGTTGATTCGTTCATGTCTTTATTTCAGCATGAATCCTGTGAATAGAGTATTTTTTAGATGAGTAGTATCGTTGAGTTCTGATACCGAGTTTCCAGATTGCTATTAAGATTCTTGAGTTGAGTCGTTCATTCCCATAATTCTGCATGAACCTTATGAATTGAGTTATAAATTTTGAGAAGTTTTTTAAAGTCAACACTTGAGTTTTTAAACTGAGTTTTGGAGGAAGTAAAGATGTGTTTTGAGGAAGAATTTCTAAAATATGATTAGTATGACAATCGAATATGCCATCAATGTATGAGTAGTATGGTATCTAGATATACCATCAATGTTTATGCAATATGACTTCCCAAGTCATCAATGATCATTTTAAAATATGATTTTGATATGTTTTTTAGAAAGAGTTTTCAAGTATGAATTGAGTAAGAGTATAAGGGAACTATGTATTCCCAGAGGTATCAATTTTTACATTGATAAAAGAGAAACTGAGATTTCTAAATGAGTTATGAGTTCAAAAGATATTTCAAGAGTAGTTACCTCTTTTAAGAGGGTAGTTTGAGCAATTATCACAAACCAGAGAAAGAGTTATATTTTTAAACATATGAGCATGAGTATACATAATTGGGAGTACTATTGAGCACCGATATGGGGACAAGTTCAGACAACTCAAAGTCCTCATAAACCATGTATGCCAAATGGGTAAAGGGTCATGCTTTTTAGATGATTCCTTATTGTTTTTTAAGCATAGCTTAGTGGATCCACTTAGTTGAGGTGTTCTATACCCCGACAAGGTATAGGATATTTTTGGCACCGTGGACAAGACGTTGTATCATCACGTAGCTCATAGTGATGGTTGTCGGTTAGAGAATCTCCCAAATAGAGTTAAAAGTGTATTGTTATATATCACTTATTATGTTGAGTTCAGAGATGAGAAAGTATTTTGTAAAGCTTTAAATGATTTAACTCTTTTATTTCTTTACATTCAACTTGAGCACATTGTTATCTATTGCGGTCCTTTATTTCAGTTATTTGTTATTTAGCTATATTACATACTCGTACATTCAATGTACCGATGTCATTCGACCTGCATCTTTCAATGATGTAGATACATTTTCTTAGGATCCTCAACAAGAGTCTCTTGAAATCACTTCATCCGCTCATCTGCTCTAGAGTAAGACCTCCTTGCTTTCAGAGAACTCCAATTTTATGAGTTGTTAGTATCAGTAACATTTTGAATAGTTGTGGGTCTTGTCCCGACACTCGTCTATACATAGTAGAGGCTTCATAGATAGATAGTTTTAGAGTGACTTTCAGTTCAAATGTTATATTTAAAATTATGTTTCACACTCAGTAAATTAAGCAAACTTTTGAGATTCAGTAAACTATTTTTAAACGAATCTTTCATTGATGCTTATGTATGCTTGATTTAGTCTTCCGCTTGTAGTCAGCCAGGATGAGGGTTCGCTTGGGGACCAACAATGGTTCTCGAGTGCTGGCCACATCCTTGGTGTAGGCTCGGGTCGTGACTGTAACACCTTGTATCCTAGACAGACTTGAATGCAGATTTTAGAAGTTGCAGGTGCCACCGACGAACACCACCCACAGACTGTCGGGTGACACATGGACCACAGGTGGGGTCCGTGGATGACCACCTATAGAGAAAAGTCTAGAAAATTGTCTAAGGGTCGACCCACGGGTGGACCCACGGACCGTAGGTCAGAACACGAGCCGTGGTCCTGGTCCATAGATCGAGACCCTAGAAACCCCCTCTCTGAAGCCCCGTCGATGCCTACTAGGATGGACCATCAGTCTGTCCACGGTCCGTCGGTGACCCTGACAACTTTTAAGTGAGGGGTTGTTTGGTTTTTTTGCTATGCGTTGGTCCCCTAAACTACATCATTTAACCCTTAACCTACATAGTTTTGGTAAATTTTAGCCTAACAACTTAAATAGAGCCTACCCTAGTCAATTCATTCTCCAAAATTCATCCCACTGGAACGAAAAGAAGAGAAAGCAATCGAGCAGCCCTAGTCCAAGAACGCAACAAGAGTTACTTGCAGTAGTCTATGCATTTGAGAAATTCTGAGCATACTTGTTAGGCACTAAAGTAATTGTTCACACTGATCATATTGCACTCTGTTACCTAATGAAAAAAAAGGATGCAAAACCAAGGTTGATAAGGTGGGTGCTGCTATTGGAAGAATTTGACTTTGAGGTCAAAGATAGAAGAGGTTGTGAAAATCAGGTGATTGACCACTTATCAAGGTTAGAGGGCAAGGAGAATGACGAGACTGAGGTTGACATAAATGATTCCTTCCCCGATGAACAAGTGTTTGCAATAACTCTCAAACAAACTCCTTGGTATGTAGATTTCGCCAATTACATAGTGTGCGGATTAATGCCTGATGAACTGAACTTCTACCAACAAAAGAGGTTCATGTTAGACATTAAAAAGTACTTTTGGGATGAACCATACTTGTTTTGAAAGTGTGCAGATCATATCATTAGACGGTGTGTTCCAGAAGAAGAGACAATAGAAATTCTCCATGCTTGTCATGCTTCACTGGTTAGAGGCCATCATAGCGGTGTGCGTACAGCCGCTAAAGTTCTCGAAAGTGGGTATTACTGGCCATCCCTCTACAAGGATGCGCATGAATTTGTGAAAAAATGCGCTCAATGTCAGAAGCAAGGTGGAATGTCTAAAAGACATGAGTTACCCCTTACTCCCATTTTAGAAGTTTAGCTATTTGATGTTTGGGGAATCGATTTCATGGGTCCATTTATGAGTTCCTTTGGTAATAAGTATATCTTGGTAGTAGTAGATTATGTTTCTAAATGGGTGGAAGCTGTTGCTTTTCCAAACAATGATGGGAAAAGTGTGGTTCAATTTTTGAAACGCTACATCTTTTCCAGATTCGGTACTCCTCGAGCTATTATTAGTGATAGTAGATCCCACTTTTGCAATAAATAGTTCTCAGCTGCATTGAGTAAGTATGGGGTGAAACACAATGTAGTGACTCGATATCATCCCCAAACAAGCGGTCAACTTAAAGTGTCAAATCGGGAGATTAAGAACATCTAGGCTAAGACAGTGAATTCTAATAGGACTGATTGGTCTCGAAAGCTTGATGACGCACTATGGGCGTATTGCACCGCATACAAAACTCCAATCGGTATATCTCCGTATCAGTTAATTTTTGGGAAGTCTTGCCATCTACCAGTCGAGTTAGAACATAAAGCAATGTGGGCATTGAAAGCTCTGAATTTGGATTGGATAAAAACCTCAAAAGAGAGAGTAGAGAAGTTAAATGAGTTGGACGCATTCAAATTTAAAGCTTATGAAAGTTCAGCTCTCAGGAAAAGATGAAGAAGTGGCATGATGCAAAGATACTTAAAAGATAGTTTAAGGTGGGAGGTTGGGTATTACTATACAACTCCCGACTTAGACTCTTTCCTAGAAAACTCAAGTCCAAATGGTCAGGACCATTTAGAGTAACAAGAGTATTCACCAATGGTGCCATAGAAGTTGAGGGTCAAGAAAGACCTGCATTTAAGGTGAATGGGCAACGCTTAAAGTTATACTTTGGAGAGTGCCAGGAGATCTCTTTGATTGAGGTGGTGTATCTGGAAGATGTATGAGAACATTTCCACGTCGTGCCACGACGTTAAATAAGGCGCTTCTTGGAAGGCAACCCAAGTTTTAGTGTATTTAAATAATATGTGTGTTGATTTGCAGGAACGGGATCATGAGCGAGACAAAAATGTTATTGGTGAGTCACTGAACCCGTTCGGCGAGCTCAAATGGGTCTGCCTTATGAACCTAAAAAATGGGACTGAGACTCTGGATCATTCGGCGGGATACCTTCACCATTCGGTGAGTCGCCGATGTGCTTAGGCGACCAGATTTTCCTCGCCCTTTTGCTTTCGACGTTGATACATTCCTCAAGGATCGTCCGGCGATATTCTGAGTCCATTTTGTGAGTCGCCAAACTGTTCGGCAACCTCCTACATCTTCACCAATCTGCCCTTCTCTGGGAGTGCAGTCCACTAGAACTAAGGGCGATCTACAGAACATTAGGCGCATTGCCAAAGCATTTGGCGACTGGTTTACTCTCTCACCAACTGGGCATTTAGTGAAGATTCCTCGTTCCCCTACTCTACTTATTTACACACTAAAATGTCTTCATTTCTTGTTAGTCTGTATTTATTGTTCTTATTTTGTTTTACTTGCGGTAATGCCCATTCTCTACCCACATTGAGGACAATGTTGAATGCTTTTGGTGGGGGGGTTGGAAATTGTTCAGTTTCCTCAGCGAACCTCCTCCTCTTTATGCCACCTTTCCTATTTGTGAATGTGGTTGTTCTTTTGCGAATTTGAGTATGAGTTTTGATCAATACCGATGACTTGAATAGTGCTCATAATCGAACAAAAATGAATGTGCGACTATGACGAGGCCAAATGAAGTTGCATAGACAATATGTGAACTCTTTGCATCTCGTTGTGATTGGCCAAGTATCGAATTGAGTCTCTTGTGATGAGCATTGCACACTAGCGAAAGTGTGGAGTCTTGTTTGACAT
Source organism: Solanum chiquidenum (assembly GCA_029582725.1). Lineage (NCBI taxonomy): Eukaryota > Viridiplantae > Streptophyta > Magnoliopsida > Solanales > Solanaceae > Solanum > Solanum chiquidenum. The sequence goes on from JAJOOS010002433.1 coordinate 16,641, forward strand.
TGGTGTTTATGCCTTGTGTGATGAGCTTATCGTGAACCATGTGTGATGACACCTAGAATTTGCCCCGTTGGTCCGGTTGACTAAGTGATGCAATCTCTTGATATGATCTTAGGCAACTTTGAATAGTGTGAAACAAATTTGATAGTATACCTCTTTTGTGGCATACCTTGTGAGTGTCTGAATCCCGTTTGAGCACCCTTTAAACCTTAGCCTTTTTCTTGGAAGAAACTTGATGACATTGTGACATTTCTTGATCCATTACCCATAATCCTCATGATTTGTGGTTTGTTTGAATAGACAATTTAGGCCAAAAGCCTAAGTTGGGGGTGTGGTGAAAAGAGAAGGTAAATCAAGAAGTGCAAGAAAGTCCCCTTTGACCCATGGTTTTGAGAAAAATAGAACCCTTCCATACAAAAAAAAAAGAGAAAAAGAAGAAAAAAATGAAAAATAAAAATAAAAAGAATGAATAAGTTGTGGAATAAATATGTGAAAATACAAAGAAAATAGGGTTTCCAACAGCCCATGGAAAGTGAATAATGGGATGACTTTTGAGCACGAATGAAATTGATGAAGAAAAGGAAAGGAAGTGTTATTTACACAACATTTCATAAGGATAGAAGTTACTAAGCCTAAATGACCATACTTTTGCACTCAGCCCCTTTACAAGCCTTGAAAAGACCTTTTTGATCTTGAGTGAGCTGAAGCAAGTGTTGATTGGAAAATACGGGTAAACCTATGGGTGAAATCATACATTGTGTTCAACTTTGTGAGTGTGAGAGTTGTATTTTATTTCGGATCTTTAAATTATGAACCATTGCGTGTGAATATGAAATAATTCTTTGTGTGAGGGCATTTGAGTACCTTTGTTAAGGTTGAACTTGCATTTGAAGCAAGTATTGTGAGCTTGAGATTCTTTGACAATGGTGAGTCACAACTTGAGTCTTTGAGTACACAATTGCTCTTTGCATGAGTAAGTTGAGTCTTCTTGTGTGCATTCATGATTGAGTCTTGTGTAGCACTGTTTGAGACATCATTTTTGAACTGCTGAACTTGAGTTTTACTTGAGGACAAGCAAAAGTTTAAGTTGGGGGTGTTGATGAGTCTATGATTTGGATTCATTAGGGCTTTATTTTAATAGATTTAGTGTCCACAAATGCATATTTGTTGCCAATAAATGATGTAAAACCTTGAATTTCAGGTATTTGGATTTAGGAACTATGCGTGGACACTATTGAGCGAAAAAAGAGGAAAAAAGCAAGCTAAAGGAATGAAGAAATGAAGACCTGTTGATCGCCGATGTCATTCGGCGAATCGCCAAATTGCCAAGATACCGCCAAAAGTTACAGATTGCTGGAGCTAAAATAGGGGTGAATTCGTCGAGCAACAATTCCATTCGGCGTGTCGCCGATCTATTTGGCGAAAGACAACCAGGTCGCCAAAAGTGCTAAAGAAGATTCAAGCAAGTGCTGATGGGCGAGATAGAAGGAAAAAGGGTGAGTCGCAGAGTTATTCGGCGATCCTGACCTGGATCGCCTAAGGTTACACTAGCCAGACGAAGAAGAAGTGAAAATTGAAGGCGAGATGAAGAACAATCGGCGAGTCACCGATCTGTCGGTGACGCCCGACTTACCTCGCTGAGTGGTCTTAAACAATGACACATCAGACTTGTTTAAATTAGTTTTGGCCAGAGAGAGATTCATTCAAAAAATGGGGAGGAAGAAATTACTTAGAGAGAAAACACTACCAAAGGCTTTCCCTGGTGATTTTAGCAAGATTTTCTTAGAGATTTTGTAATAGAGAAGATTTTTAGTTGATTTCCTCATATAATTCTCATTTTGTATTCAACTATGGGAGTGAGGATCGATGTTGATTTTTCTATTTTCTATATAAGTGGCTAAAACCCTTCTCTTGGGGTTTTGACTATGCAGGAAATTGTTGAGTTTTGCTAAGTGGGTATTGTTGAATTGCAAATAATGGGGTTAGTTTGAAGTGGGTTTGAGTTGCTGTTGTGTTTTGAAGTTGTTTTGCATATTTAGTATAACAAGTTTAGTGTGGTGAGCTTGCTCGAGAGAGAGGCACATAATCAAGGTAGAAAACTTTGCATCCTTAGTAGTGGGTTACTTGGATTTCAGCTCGAGAGAGTGAAACAAAGAACCTATCCTTTGTATCCAGATCGAGAGAGTGAAACAAGGAACCTGTCCTTTGTACCCAGCTCAAGAGAGTGGATTTGATGAGGACAAAGGGTTGGGCATCTTCCGATTAGCGTTGAAGTTCGAGAGAATTCAGCATAGAAAAGGTAATTGTTCGAAAGAAAGTTATTTTATATATGGCCTGACCTACCCACAACAAATTACCCTATTGTGAGCATCAACATTCACTCGCTAAAGTAAAATTCGACAATTGGCTGGTCAATTCCCCTAGTTCTACTTTACTATTTGTTTATTTCGTGTCGATTCGTGATATTGGAGTGAAATTAGACATTTGAAACTCAAACCATAAAGGTGTAACAAGTGTTTCCTTAAAGGGATTGTTGTTACAACTTCATTTTCGAATTTAAAGGAAAAACTACTCCATTGGGACTCGACCCCAACTCACTTAGTTGGGTTATATTACTATTGAACAATCGCTGACACTTAGTATTGGATGAAGTATCTTTGATAGTGTTTAATCATGGACTAAGGGTAAGTCACCCTCATACTCCCAGAATTACGTGCTCCCATAGGTAAGTCCTCTCTGTGGGCATTATGCTTAGTGATCACTCCAGTCATGCCTCTATACCCTCGGTTATTTGTAGCTCCCATAGATAGATTCTAGTGTATTGATGAGGTTATCAGTTACAATTCAGTTTTCAGTTTCAGTATGACATAAACTTGGTCACTACAGCCAGTCAGTTCATATTCAACATGTTTAGCATATTTAGCGTGTTCAGATTATATCATTACTTTATTGCTTTGTTCAGTTATATGTTTTATTCAGCTTTTATTCTATCCTGCATGCTCAGTACCTTTCAAGTATTGATGCATACTATGCGCTACATCTTCTCGTGATGTAGGTTCAGGACCTTAGCATCCAGATCACCCATCGATCGATTCTCGATCCCCAGTTCAGCAGCTTCAGTGGCGAGTCCTCATAATTCGAGGACAATAGACATGTTTCTATACTTAGTCTTTTCATTTCAGTTTTCAGTGTTTGTTAGAGTTAGATGGGGGCATGTCCCAACATCTGTAGTCAGTTAGAGGCTTATTTCATACATAGATAGATTCAACTTTAGTATTTGAGTAATAGTTCATTGTCCTAAACTCTTGCTCAGTATTTATATATATTCAGACTTAGATTGGGTATTCCGCATCATTTTAGTTTGTCTTATGTTTAAGCTTCTGCATATTACTTCTTGTTTCAGTTTATGTAAGTATTCTTATGATATGCCAGCAGGGTTAGTTTAGGATCACTCGTGATCCTAGGTCCTATTTTTATGCCTTGGGGGTAGCTTTGGGGTGTGACAAAGTTGGTATCAGAGCATTAGGCTTAAGAGTCCTAGGATGTTGTAAAATCCGCAGTAAGTAGAGTCCTTTTCATGGGTGTGAAGTGCACCACATCTAATAAGAGGGAGGCTACAAAGTTTTTTAGGAAAACTTCACTTTCTTGATATTCTTATCATGCGTTGGTATGATCTCTCTTTCTAATCCATCGTTATGCATTTCCAGATCATGCCTCCTAGTAGAGCTTACGCAAGGAATGAGAATGCCCGCAATGCTAACGCAGCTCCTCTTGTCCCAGATCAGGAAGTTTCAAATGTAGAGTTTCAGAACGTCATTCAGCTTTTGGCTTAGAGTGTGACTAAACAAAAAAATCAGCATGCCCAGTTCATACTAACATTAATGTTGGGTCAACTGCATCTTGAGTTCGGGATTTTGTTAAGAAAATCTTGGTGAGGATCCCCAGAACTTCATTGATCAGGTCAAGAAAATCTTTGGAGTGATGCAACTGACTGGAAATGATAGGGTAGAGTTGGTGTCCTACCAGCTTAAGAATGTAGCTCATATCTGGTTTACTCAATGGAAAGAAAACAGGGGTACGAATGCAGTTCCTATCACTTGGGAGTGTTTTAAGTTGAGGGAGGTAAAAAAGTTCATGAATTTGAGGCAAGGTTCCATGACAGTCCAAGAGTACAGACTTAAGTTCACCCAACTCTCAAGGTATGCTCTTCACATGGTTGCTGATCCAAGGGAGCATATGAATAAGTTTCTGTATGGGGTATCCGACTTAGTGAAAACAGAGTGCCGAAATGCTACGTTACTAGAATATATGAATATCTCTAGGCTTATGACTCATGCTCAGCAGGTTGAGAGAGACAGGCTTAGGGAATAGGCTAAGGACAATAAGAAGGCTAGGACAGGCAACTATGAGTATTCTCAGCAGAAATCAGGTGGTGGAAATCGCTCTCAGTTCCAGCAGAAATATTCAACTCCAGCACTTTCATCATCTAGTGCTCCATCCTCCAGGTATAGGCAGGATCAGAAATATAGGGCATTAGACTCTAAGTCTCAGGGGAGTGTTTCAGGTAATGGGACCTACCCAACTTGTCCTAAGTGTGGTAAGAACCATCCGAGCGAGTGTCTTGAAGGGAAGGAAGGATGTTTTGGGTGTGGTCATACTGGTCACAGGTTAAGAGATTGTCCTTCTTCTAAACAGAGTCAAGGAAGTAACAATGGTAGGGCTCAGTCTACAACTTCAGCAGCACTAGCAAGTCACCTGACTCATTTACGTAACTCATCTGGTACAGGCGGCAGTCAGATCTAGAACATGTTGTATGCTCTTCAAGCTCGCCAGGACAAGGAAGATGTTGTTGATGTGGTTACTGGTACGTTACGAGTCTTTCATTTATATGTTTATGCTTTGTTAGATCCAGAGGCTACTCTTGCCTTTGTAAATCCATATATAGCAGTAAACTTCGGTGTCAGTCCAGAAACTCCTTCAAAACCCTTCTATCTGTACTCCAGTCGGTGACCCAGTTATAGCTAGACGGGTATACAAAAATTTCCCTGTCACAGTCTCACAGAAAGTCACCTCACTAGATCTTGTAGAGTTAGAAATGGTAGACTTCGATATCATTCTAGGCATGGATTGGTTACATTCCTGATATGCCTAAGTTGATTGTAGAACTATCATCGTTCATTTTTAGTTTCCAGACGAGCCAATCTTAGAGTGGAAGGGTAGTAACTCAGTGCCTATGGATCGATTCATTTCTTACCTTAAGGCCAAAAAGATGATTTCTAAGGGGTATCTCCATCATCTAGTTCGGGTTAAAGATTCAAGCTCTGAAACCCCAACTCTTGAGTCAGTTCCAGTACTGAATGAGTTACCAGAAGTGTTTCCAAAAGATCTTCCCAAAGTTCCTCTCGAAAGGGAAATCAACTTTGGAATTGATCTCTTTCCAGATACCCAGTCTATTTCTATTCCTCCATATAGAATGGCTCCAGCTGAGCTTAAGAAATTGAAAGAGCATCTAAACGACCTTTTAGATAAGGGCTTCATCAAACCCATTATTTCCCCATGGAGTGCACCAGTGTTGTTCGTGAAAAATTAAGATGGTTCTCTCAGGATGTACATTGACTATCGGCAGTTGAATAAAATCACAATCAAGAATAAGTACCCTATCCCCAGGATTGATGATTTCTTTGACCAACTTCAGGATGCTAGTCATTTTTTGAAGATAGACCTCAGATCCAGTTATCATCAACTCAGAGTCAAAGACAGTGACATATCAAAAACAGCCTTCAAAACTCGGTATGCTCATTATGAATTTATAGTTATGTCATTTGGACTAAACAATGCTCCTGCAACTTTCATGGATTTGATGAACAGGGTGTTCAAGCAATATTTCGACTTGTTCGTTATCGTCTTTATTGATGATATCCTCATTTACTCTAGGAATGAGGAAGAACATGCCACTCATTTGAGGGTTGTCCTGCAAACTCTCAAAGATCACCAGTTATTCGCTAAGTTTAGCAAATGTGAGTTTTGGTTTCAATTTGTTGCTTTCCTTGGGCATATTGTGTCTAGCGAAGGGATCTGAGTGGATTCTCAAAAAATAGAAGCAGTGAAACAATGGCCCATACCTACCTCTCCTTCAGATATCAGAAGTTTGTTGGGTTCGGTAGGTTACTACAGAAGGTTTGTAGAAGGATTTTCATACATAGCTTCTCCATTGACTAAGTTAACTTAGAAAAAGGTCAAGTTTCAGTGGTCAGATAATTGTTAGAAGACTTTCACAGAACTGAAAACTAGGTTGACCAAAGCTCCTGTTTTGACTCTACTAGAGGGTTCAACAGGTTATGTTACCTATTGTGATGCATCCAGAGTCGGCCTAGGTTGTGTGTTGATGCAGCGAGGTAAGGGTATAACTTATGCTTCTAGACATCTTAAGGTTCATGAGAAGAACTATCTGACTCATGACATCGAGCTTGTAACCGTAGTATTTTCCCTAAAGATTTGGAGACATTACTTGTATGGTGTTCATGTGGACGTGGTCACAGACCATAAGAGCCTTCAGTATGTGTTCACCAAGAAAGAGTTGAATCTTCACCAGAGGAGATGGCTTGAGTTGTTCAAGGACTATGATACGAATGTGCTTTACCATCCTGGTAAGGCCAATGTAGTAGCAGATGCTCTTAGTAGGCTATCTATGGGTAGTGTAGCGCATGTTGAGGAAGAAAGAAAGGAATTAGCGAAGGATCTTCACCGACTTTCTCGCTTAGGAGTTTGCCTCATGAGCATATCAGATGATGGTGTAACAGTTCAAAATGGGTCAGAATCTTCATTGGTAGCAGAGGTTAAGGAAAAACAAGACAATGATCCTATATTGCTTCAGCTATATGGTGCAATTCATCAGCAGAAGGTTGAGGTTTTCTCCCAAGGGGGAGATGGTGTGCTTCGCTATCAGGGTCATTTATGTGTTCCTAAGGTGAGTGACTTGAGACAACATATTCTTGCAGAAGCCCATATATCCAGGTATTTTATTCATCCAAGTGCCGCTAAGATGTACTGTGATAGGCGGGAAGTCTTTTGGTGGAATGGCATAAAGAGAGATATAGCAGATTTTTTGGCTAAGTGCCCTAATTGTCAGCAAGTGAAGGTAGAACATCAGAAACCAGGAGGTATGACTCAAGAGATCAAAATTCCTACTTGGAAGTGGGAAGTTATCAACATGGAATTCATTACAGGTTTACCTTGTACTCGCAGATAGCATGACTCTATTTGGGTGATAGTTGACAGAGTTACTAAGTCTACGCACTTTTTGGCTGTTAAGACTACATATTCGGTGGAGGACTATGCCAAGCTTTACATTAATGAGATAGTCAGGTTGCATGGGGTTCCTTTGTCTATCATCTCATATAGAGGTCCTCAGTTTACCTCTCATTTCTATAAGTCATTTCAGGAAGGTCTTGGTACTCAGGTTAAGCTTAGCACAACATTTAATCCACAGATGGATGGTCATTCAGACCTTAGTGGAAATGTTGATAGCTTGTGTGATCGACTTGAAGGGTAGTTGGGATGATCACCTTCCTCTTATAGAGTTCGCCTACAATAATAGCTACCATTCCAACATTCAGATGACCCTTATGAGGCATTGTATGGCCGCAGATGTAGATATCCAGTTGGGTGGTTTGAAGTAGGTGAAGCAGCCTTGATAGGGCCAAATTCGGCTCATGATGCTATGGAAAAGGTTCAGATCATTAGAGATAGACTTAAGATAGCCCAGAGTCGTCAGAAATCCTATGCAGATGTAAGGAGAAGGGACTTGGAGTTCCAAATCGATGATTAGGTTTTCCTGAAAGTGTCACCTATGAAGGGGGTGATGAGATTTAGCAAGAAAGGAAAGCTCAGTCCTAGATATGTAAGCCCTTATAGGATTTTGAAAAGAATTGGAAAAGTGGCTTATGAGTTAGAGTTACCAGCAAAACTAGCAGCAGTCTATCCGGTCTTTCACATTTCGTTGTTGAAGAAGTGTGTGGGTGATCCAACATCTATAGTACCTTTAAAAAGCATGGTTGTGAAGGATAGTCTCACTTATGAAGAAGTGCCAGTTGAAATTCTTGATCGTCAGGTTCGAAGGTTGAGAAACAAAGAAGTCGCTTCAGTTAAGGTTTTGTGGAGGAGCCAGTCCGTAGAGGGAGCTACTTGGGAAGCAGAAGTAGCCATGAGGACCACGTATCCTCATCTCTTTCCTTGCGATTCTATTCCATCTTGAGGTAATAATTCCTCTACAGTTTTTCAGTACTAATGCATAAAATTCAGTCTTAGTATCATGTTCCTTCAGCTATACTTGCATTTTTAGCGTATTTGCATGTTTTTAGAACTCAGTCAAGTCAAAAATTAGTTTCTAGTACTTAGTGGTAGGGTTTGCTGCTCTTTCGCTATATTTTGCTGCTAGTTTAGTCTTCATTCGAGGACGAATGTTCCCATGGGGGAGATAATGTAACACCCTGTATTCTAGACAGACCTGAATGCAGATTTAAGAAGTTGCAGGTGCCACCGACGGACACCACCCACGGACGTAGGGTGACCCATGGACTGTAGGTGGGGTCCATGGATGACCACCTCTAGCCCTTCCCAGAAAAGTCCAGAAAAATATCTAAGGGTGGACCCACGATCGGACCCACGGACCGTAGGTCAGACCACAGGCCGTGGTCCTGGTCCGTGGATCAAGAACCCAGAAACCCCCTCTCTGAACCCCCCTCGACGCCTGCCAGTCGGACCGTTGGTGACCCCCGACAGCTTTTAAGTCAGGGGTTATTTGGTCTTTTTCCTACGCATTGGGCCCCTAAACTATTTCGTTTAACCCCTAAACTATGTAGGTTTGATTAGCTTTAGCCTAGAAACTTAATTAGAGCCTACCCTAGTTAATTCATTCTCCAAAATTCATCCGATTAGAAAGAAAAGAGGAGAAAGCGGTTGAGCAGCCCTAGTCCAAGAATGCAGCAAGGTTTGGTCTGTTCCAACCCCGAAATCGAAAGATTTCTCCTTGAAATTCGTCACCATGTATGTGGTATTTCACTAGTGGGTTCCTTTCACCTATTAGGTCCCTAGAATTCAGTCAGATTCTTGATTCTCTACATCATGTTAGATCTAGGGTTTCTAGAATTCAGAATTTATGTTGTGATTCAGTTGTTAGACTAATCCAAATCAGATTATCATGTTTTCATGGAATTGTTGCTTAATTCTTGCTTGAAACTCAGAACCCTAGTTGTGTAGATTTGTTTAGTTCATGAATTACACTTGCTAGGTTGGATTATTCTGATATACATGCCTCTGTTAAGAATGTTTTCATTAGCAGTATATTAATGTTGCATTTTCAGTAAGCGTTACAGTATTTGGAGCTATAATTTAGTCATAATGTGTTAATTACATAATCACTTGGGAGTAGGCTTAATACCAAGTGGACTAAGAGTTAGTCACCCTCATAGTCCCAGAACTATGTACCCCCATAGGTAAGTCCCCTCTGTGGGCATTATACTTAGTGATCACGCCAGTCATGCCTCTATACCCTTGGCAAGGTATACTGGGTCCTCTCAATAGGAAGTATACATCGGACTCCACATTTAGCTTATGTGGTTTTATGTTGGTTATTAGTAGCTCCCACAGAAAGTTTCTAGTGTATTGACCAGGTTATCAGTTACAATTCAGTATTCAATTTCAGTATGACATATACTTGGTCACAACATTCAGTCAATTCATATTCAGCATGTTCAGCATATTTAACATGTTCCGATTATATCATTGCTTTATTGCTTTGTTCAGTTATATGTTTAATTCAGCTTTATTCTATCATGCATGCTCAGTACCTTTCAAGTACTGACACATACCCTGCACTACATCTTCTCGTGATGTAGGTTCAGGTTCTCAACATCCAGATCACGCATAGATCGGTTCCCACTCCTCAGTTCAACAACTTCTGTGGTGAGTCCTCATATTTCAAGGATAATAGACATGTTTCTATACTTAGTCTTTTCATTTCAGCTTTCAGTATTTGCTAGAGTTAGCTGGATTCATGTCCCAACATCTATAGTCAGTTAGAGGCTTATTTTAGACATAAAGAGATTTAGCTTTAGTAATTGAGTTATAGTTCATTGTCCTAAACTTTTGCGCAGTATTTATATATATTCAGACTTAGATTGGGTATTCCACATCATTTCAGTTTATCTCATGTTTAAGCTTCCACACAGTACTTCTTGTTTCAGTTTAATTTAGTATGCTTATGATATGGCAGCAGGGTTAGCTTGGGGTCACTCATGATCCTAGGTCCCGTGTTTACGCCTTGGGGGTAGCTTTGGGGCGTGACAGTGACAAACTTGGTATCAGAGCACATAGTCCAAGTGTCATATGGTGTCTATGAAGCCGTGTCAAGTAGGATTTTATTTATGGTTGTGAGGGCACAATTTTTATAAATGAGGGACTAAAAACATTTAGGAAAATTTTCCCTTTTTACATACTCTAAATCATGTAGTAGAGTTGTGTCATGAGGAACTTATTCAAAACTCCTACGTTTCTCAGATTCATTAGACTATCCCCGATACTCAAGGTAGTTGGAAAGCAAAGTTAGTTCTTTATCTATTAGTTACTCTCAACAAAAGTCTTGAGAAAGTCATGAGACTACAGAGGGTCTTAAGAGAAGCCCATGAGTGAGCTTAAGTTTTTAGATTCAAAAGAATGCACTCTTATTCATATGAATCATGTGTTCGTGCTAAAAGCGAGATGTACTCCCAGACTCTGTTCTCTAAACCTTGTTTCAGTTGAGTCCCTTATGAGGAAGTGTGTCTTAGAGCTTGGGTTGTATTTTCACTCAAAAGATTGTATGAGTTGCGATTTTATAATCAAGTAGTAGAAGTCCCTAGAGTTAGAGGAAAGCATGCAGAGGTATAGTAATCTAAGAAAGAGAGACAGTGATGAGGCAAGCTATGTTATTTTAGTCATGCACTTAGTAAGTTATTAAAGAGGAGTTTCCCTTATGGGTAGACTAAGAAGTAATAATTTTGTATAGAGTTCATGATAGGAGATAGAGTAAGAGTTACTAGTTAGGATGACATAGAGTATAGTTTAACTAGAAAGGAGGTTATGATGATGTGTTATTGTGTTGGTAACGACCAATTGTAGGTGTTGGATAGAAAAGTAGGAGTATTCATGAGGTGATAGATCTAAGCTAGGCTTATGATTTTTGAAGGAGAGACCATAATATTCAAAGTGTTATAGAACTAATTAGGCAATTTTCTATATTGAATGAGTAAATAGTACTTAAGTTATGAAGTGGAATGTGGCAGTAATATGTTAGGATGTAGACTGAGAGATTAAGATTTACTACTGTCATGAGGTCTTAGTGGGCGATTGTTTCTTAATTTTATCTAATAGATGTAAGTTAGTATAGTAAGTGAGAAATCATATTAATATCCAGGTTTAGTAATAAATATAAGGCTTGAATTTGAGATGACAATCATGATCAAAAGAATGGCAACATGAGGGTCATAATGTTAGTCTTGAGATCTGATCTCGTAGACTTGACATAGAGTAGGTGAGGAATTCAGATGTTATCTGCAATAAATATGAGTGGTAGAAGTGAGAGATCCTTACTTTTAGATTAGGGCAATGTAGTGTGTCTAAGTCATAAGAGTAACAAGAGTATTTTGACGTGTACCCGAGATTGTATGTAATCAGATGAGGTTCCAATTAAGTTTCTTGTTCTCATGTATGCCTAGAGAGTATAATTGAGCTATCAATGTGGAATAGGCTGAAGTAAGCATTATTTTTCCCTTAAAGAGTTAGATGAAGCGGCTTTATAAGCTAATGGGAAGAGGTTAATAGAAGCATCCT
>JAJOOS010002435.1:0-32194 GCA_029582725.1 Solanum chiquidenum
ATAAATTCATTAATTTGATGTATCTATTATCAATATATGATGTATCCAACAAACTAAACATTTAGATACATGAGTATCATATAAGTTCATTCATATGTATCATAGAAGTATCTAGTATTAATTTTGTGTATTTATTATATGTGTCTAGTATTAACTTAATGTATCTATTTATATGACCTAATATTAATTTCATGTATCTGTTTATATGATCTAATTTTAATTTCATATATCTTTTATATGTATCTAGTATTAATTTGATGTATCAAGTATTAGTTTCATACATTATATTCAAAAACATGTATCTCGGATACATAGTAAGCATATACATATAATTATGTGTATCTAAATATGGAATGTAATTGAAACGCATAAATTTAGGAATAAATCACGAGTGTGTAGTATTTGTCTTATCATTAATCCGAAGAAAGTAAAATATTTCAAAAAAAATCTCTTTATTTTAGCATCTGAAATTATTTCTCATAGATACATATATTTTTAACTCAGATACATGAAGTCTTAACTAGATATATATACACCTGATATGTATTCAATATTGTTGCACTCGATGTGTATCTAATGATGTATTTGTTCTGCTAATTAAAGCTTGGCGAAATTCTTCCATCTTGATTAGGCCGTTCCTATAATTAGATCTATTCTCGCTTTGAATGTTGGCGGATGAAGAGTTAGTCCCTGCAATGAAAAATTCATGAGTGAAAATAAATAAATAAATAAAAGTTGTTTAATTTAGTATAATATTCTTAATGTGTAGTACCTTTAACAAGAATCATCCAAATTTTGAGAATGGTCAGTCACAAAAGTGTTTGAGAAACAACAAAATTTAAAATTATAAAACTTAGTTTGTAAAACTATTTAAAATTGAATTTCAGAACATTATGAACTTTAACTTAGATACAAAACCAAGATAAATGAGAATAATAAAATAATAGAAACAAACCTATATGTATAATGCTAATTTGAACATGAAAACATGTATTAAGAGGATGAAGGAAGAAAGAGGGAGAAGAAGAAGGAAGAGAGAGGGTTGGGTGGGCAACGGCAGATGAAATGAAGAGGGAGAAGAAAGTGGGGGTGGGTGGGGGACGGCAGATGGAAGAAAGAGGCAGAAAGAAAGAAGGTTGGCGGACTTTTGAGGGGTGGAGGGATTTGAATTGTTAATGGACCATTAATTAAGGAGTTTAAATTTAAGATAATTATGAAATATCATATTTAAGGAATTAGTGTATCTAATTAAATATTTTAAAATATATGATATAAATATTAAAAGTGATAATATGTGTAATTGTTTTAAACTAGAGATAGATATAGTATATACGGTAGTGATTTATGTGTAGTTAAGTAGTTATTCCATAAAAAGGGCAGGTATAGCAAAGAGAGTCACATGAGTTTAGCAGGTCAAGTCAAAAATAAAGTATAGTAAGTTTTAAGCGAGCGAAAAAAACTCAAATTCGCCGCCAAAATTTGGCGCTCCTCCAAAATTCGAAATTCAAAGCAATTGTATAATGCCAATTTCAATACTTTCAATTTCTTTCTCCCTCCTATACTTTCGCTGTTCCTTCATCTCTCTCTTCTCACCATTAATGGCAGAACTCAATATCATTTTCAGGTATTTCTTCCAAACCCTAATTTACTCTTCAATTCAGGAATAGACCCTTCCTTATCTTCCTTTTCCAATTTTCTTTCACCATAACTGCAAAACCACCTCAGTCATTAGTCATCCAAATAATTCCAGATCTGATAGATTTTGTTTCATGCGATTTAAGCCGTGGCACTGGCTAGAAATTTGTATATTCTAGAATTGTTTTTGTAACTAGTTTGGTGAAGTTATGGTGAGAGAGCAAAGTATTGAATCATTTTACACTCGGTTGCGGGATTCAGCTCTAGCTTCAGCTTCTACGTCACCGCTGCTAGTTTTCCCCTCAACTTCTGATGTAGATTCACTCTGTGCTCTCAAGATAATAGGGCATGTTCTTGAATCTGATTCTGTTAGATATGCTTGTTACCCAGTTTCCAGTTTTAAAGAGATTTATAAGTATACTGGGGATAATCTAGGGGCAGCTGCTGATGAGCCAATTACTATTTTGCTGATTAATTGGGGGTGTCAAAGGGATCTTAAGAAGGTTCTAGAAATTGGTCCCTTAGCACGTGTTTTTGTTGTGGATAGTCATAGACCTATACACTTGCATAATTTGAGTAACCAGAATGATAGGGTTATCGTGTTATACACTAGGGATGATGAGCAGCAGGCTGATTTAGCGTATGATTTTGATGTTTCTGCTTTGGCAAATGCTAGTGATTTGAACAGTGATGATGAGTTTGAAGAGGAATCTGATAGTGAAGATGAAAATGATAGTGAGAGTGAGGAGGAAGATGGGGATGGGATGAGAAAGAAGAGGAGGGTTTCTGCAGAAAATGAGGGTGACCCTGTTAAGCTTTTCGGGAAATTGAAGAGGGAAGACTATTACATGGGTAACTTTCATGGGAAGCCATCTGGTTGTTTGATGTATGAACTATCCCATTTTTTGAGAAAGAATACTAATGCGTTGCTTTGGTTGGCCTGTGTAGCTTTAACTGATCAGTTTGTTCATGAGAGATTAACCGATGAGCGGTATCAGGCAGGGGTAATGGAGCTAGAACAGCATATCAATAGTTCAGGCAATTTAGACTCTATCACCTCAGTTACTCTCAAGGATGGGACAAAGGTCACAGCACCAAATTCTTCAAGGATTGCATATGAGTATGAACCAAAGCTGATGTTGTTACAAGAGTGGAACTTGTTTGATTCGATGTTGTGTTCATCCTACATTGCAACTAAAATGAAGACATGGAGTGACACTGGGATTAAGAAGATGCAGCTTCTTTTAGGTCGAATGGGTTTTGCACGTGAGGAATGCAAACAAAAGTTTCAGTACATGAGCATTGAGATCAAGAGGAGAATGAAGGACATGTTTGAACAATATTTGCCGGAATTTGGCCTCACTGATTTCTATTATAGAGGTTTCTTGCTTCTTCATGGGTATAGTTCGAAAGTTTCAGCAGCTGATGTGGTATATGGGGTTACAGCACTTCTAGAGTCATTTGTAGAGTCAGATGGCTCATGTGCCTCCAAACAGTTTGGGGAGGCTTACGATGCGTTATCCTTGACCAAGCTTGACAAGTTGGAAAATGGAATGCGACAAGCTATCAAGGTTCAAAGGGCAATTCTTAGACAAGGGAGTGCAGCAATTACCAAGAAAGGTTCTATAAGAAGTGGGAGTAAATTTAGGTGGGTGAAGCTTGAAGACTCAGCAGATGCAAAGCTCCTGTGTCATCCTCAGGCTTTAACTAAATTTGGTTACTTTTTGATGGATGCTTTACGTGAGAAAGGAGCAAGGATGAAACCATTGATCTGCATTTGCTACACCCAGGAACGAAGTAAAGTGTTGATTGTAGCAATATGTGGGAAGCCACGGCTTGGTGCAGTCCAAGGAAATGCATTTGGGCTTGCATTCAGAAGTTCAGCTGAAGAGACAGGAGCTGAGTTCTTTCATGAACTATTTGAATCATCGTGGATAGTTTTGGATGCAGTTGCTGTCAATTCATTCATGATCAGGCTAACAGAGAAGCTTTTGTAATGAGGTTTATTCAAACAACCTTTCTTTTTACCATTTAACTGTAGTTCTGTTCTTCAGAAGTTTAATAGTCTCCTGTGAAGAAGCTCCCTTGGATTGTACTCGTCCAAAATAATTCATTAGCTATGGACTTAATTCACGGATGTAACCAAGTTGGCTGCTTGTCTTCATTTGTTGTTACTACAATTTATTTTCACTTGTATTTAGTTTGATCATGTAACACTATGCTTCTTACTCTCTTTATATCCTTTCTGTTTGATCTTCTTACTATAAGAATGTGTACTTGCACATAAATCTTATGTATCTTAAAATGATTTTGTGGAAGCTACTATCAGTTCTGTGAAGTATTGTGACTATCACCATTAATGCAGCTTTATGATTTTGTCATTCGTTTCATTGTTTGAGCTAGTATTTTGAGGTGACTGAACCACTTACATTTACTTTGCCTTTACTTCCGCATACTGCTAGTAGTTACATGAGATAATTGTCTTTCATTTTTTCATCCTTGTGATTCAGCAGACTTTTGATGCAAAAGATAGTACTCAAGAGCCATTCCCCTCACAATTTGGATGGCGTAGCTTGACTGGGAAAGATTAAGCCATTAAAGTTTTCAAGAAGCTATTGTTGAATTGAAGAAGAGTAAGAGAACTTGAAATGTGTGTAGAAAGAGTTTAAAAGATAAGATTTTGGGCGAAAAAGTCCAACATTGTCCCTTAAGTTTGGACCATTACTTGAAGTTGGCTCTATACATAACATGGATCATAAGCACTTCAAATATTCAAAGTACATTTTTATCCTTGTTCAACTTTATGAGTAAAAATAACTGATCTATTACTGCAAAAGTCAACTTATCTTTATCTATGGAGGTATTATCACCTTAGGACACATTTTCCTTTGATCCTTCCTAATTGTGCCTTTTAAGTCTGTTTCTTAAGAATCCTGCTCATTGTGATTCACAATTTGTGAGCTTTGGATGCAAAAGCTTTTTGAGTCCTGCTTAGATTGCCTTTAAAGGCTACTCTCTTCATAGCCTGCTCATTTCACTCTTCACTTCAGATGCTTCATTTGCCTTTTAATCTCCTCTTCCTTTTTTCTCCATTCCTTCAAATTTATCTTCATGTATCTCTAGAAACTCAGCTTATAGCAAAGGGAAGGAGCTGCATTTTATGCAACACCACTATGGTGAAGAGTGATTCTAGACTCTTTTTCTATTGAGATTTCCCCATTTTCCTAGTTCTCCAATCTTTTTCCATTTCTTGGTCATTATCTTTACTGTTACCACTAGCATCATCTTCATTCCTCTTTTTACCACAATTTTAGTTCTCTTTTTCTACACCTGCAGCACATCTGTCATCTATCTCCTCTGATTTTGTCCATTATCTTAGTTATTATGTTATAGTTACTGTTTCTAATGACATCCTTTTCATTCTTTCACTGCCACTGTCTTCATCATCTCCTTCCATCATTGCATCTGTTTGATTATATCCGTTTTGTGTAAAGCATATTCTCCATTCTGAAAAAGAAAAGAATACTTTCCATTCTGTACTTCAACTTCAGCTCCATTTTTTCTTCTTGTACTGCACTTTCATCGTCTTGGAAAAACTGCAACCAGACTTTGCGAAATTTTACCACTGTTTCTCAACAGGAGTCTGGTTTAAACCTCTGGTTCCAGATATAATTGCAGTTGTGTTCACATTGTTTGTTATCTCAATGCCGCCACTTCTTCCTGGACAGCTTCAGCAGCATTGTCATCTTTGTAAACTGAATTGTCAGTTGAAGCATTGGCCTTGCCTTTTGCATACAAATGCACTATCACCAACTCTACTACTTCAAATTGAAGCCTGTTAAAACTGAAAAGATGGTGAGTATATTGTGAGTGTACTTGTGATAGGTCTGTTGGATTTCAACATTACTAGTAGCAGAGGACCAAACATGCACCAGATATAGAATAAGGACTACCTTGAGTAATGGTCCACACTTTAAGGGGGAGTATTTGGGGCAAGTTTCTTCAGATATGGGAATCTGAATATCAAAGATAAGGAACTTTGCTATTATAGGAAAGGAGTCAGGTAACACAGTAAATGGACTAAAGCATACAGAAACAAGATATATTCAAATATATTTAACCAGATAACCAACTCCAACTACATCAATTTAGCTTTGTGCACTCAGACCTTCATGTTAAGTTTCAAAAACTTTCAGTTCTTCAAATATTGTAGCTATTACAGTGAGTTGAATCTCAGTTGACCCATTCAAGGTTTTAGAATGGTTACTAATAAACAAAGTAAATAAGTTCTCAATCTATTAGCCAAAATCAAGTAATTGACAGAAATTTATTTTGACCAATAATAACACTAATAAATTGTTTGAGCAGTAATTTTGGGTTAGGCTATGGCTATATATTCAATAGTACATACCTATACATTATATATACCCCTTTTATGGGTTGTAAAGATAAACTTATCATAACTTAAATATTGGGAAAACTACATAAATTGGACTAATTAATGAAACTATTTACTCAAATTGGACCCAACCCAAACTATTTACCCTGAATGGTGTTGTTCATTCTGTATTTCTAAGATATTTAGAACAAAAACTTTGAAAAACTTGATAGGAAACAACAAAATTCAAAGAATATTTTCAAAACTAGAAAATAAAACAGTAGAGAAAATAGAATCGGAAACATATTAGAAATAATATACAAAATATTTTTCTCAAAGAAGAAAATCGAGCCCACTGAATGCACAGTGTCTCCTTAAGGAAATTATTCCCTCAAGTACCCGGAGTTAATAGAATATATCCTCCCAGGATAGAACGATCTTACTTACCGGTGTATCGGTACCTAAAACCACGGTGTTAGCGAACAATCAACGGCAATAAAATACACTTAGAATACCTGTTTTAGTAATAGTAGTAGAAGAAGTTCAGAAAATTAGTTCTGTTAAAATGAGAGAAAATCCCTCTATTTATAGACAACAAAGGGTAGTGTGAAATTGTGTTTATTGTGCCTTATCGGAAATGTCACAACCCTTTGGAAAAATCACAATCTTTCGGAAAGGTCACAACCTTTTATAAAAATCACAACTTTTCATAAAAGTCACAACTCTTCATAAAAGTCACAACTTTTTATAAAAGTCACAACTCTTCATAAAAGTTGAAACTCTTCATTTTCCATTCGCTCTTTTTAAAACCCAACAATCCCCCGCATGAATGAGGAATGACTCCAAGACAAAGAAATGGACACGTGTGTATACTTTACAAGCAAGAATTAATTGCATTTGGATAAATAGGTTTCTCTTTGAACTTTCCGTAGTGAATATATGTCGGTTATACTCGGTCAATTGGTAGATTTGATATCTTTGAACCGTCAAGCTTTGGTGTATACCTAGACAACCATATGTCACACAATCAACCCTTACCGTTTATGGTTCTTATGGTTGTGTTCGTTTCAGCCATGAACACCTCCTGGTTTCATTAGTGTATAGAGAGATGAACTTTTTACAATCATTCTCTTTGAAGCGGCTTACACTTCACACTCACATAGGTGATTTCTAATCGTGTTATCGCATAGATACACTATTTGGTAAAATCTTCCAAACTTAGCAAATCATTAAAAAATTTAAGCTTTATTAACTCATTAACAAGCCTTAATGTTGTATCCTTGTTCCTGAGCATTGTCTTTATCATGAGAATGAATTGAGTTGGTTGACAATGCCGAACTATCAGTCATAACTTTTTTTTCTCCTTGAACCTAGCTCTTGGGATCTCCAGTCTGCTAGGTAGAGTTACCACCATGATGACTTGTCCTAATTAGCCGTAAACTCATTCCCTTTGATGATCTTTCAACTTTCTCTCTAGTTAGGCTTTTTTTGTAAGTGGATCCGACACATTATCCTTTGACTTTACATAGTCAATTGTGATAATTCCACTAAAGAGTAGTTTTCTAACTCTATTATATCTACGTCTTATATGACGAGACTTTCCGTTACACTTCATGCTTCATGCCCTACCTATTGTATCTTGATTATTAAAATGTATGCGCATTGATGCCAATGGTTTGGGCCAAAAGAGAATATCTATCAAAAAAATTCGAAGTCTTTTAATTTATTCACCGGCCTTATCTAGAGTGAGAAGCTCAGAGATCATTGTAGAGCTAGCGATATGTCAGTTTGGAAGATTTTCAAGACACTGCTCTTCTACCAAGAATAAATACACACCCACTCGTGGAATTTTACTTTATTTGATCCTGGTGATCCAACTTGCATCACTATATCCTTTCAATACTGCTGGATATTTGTTATAATACAAGGCATAGTTTTGAGTATGTTTTAAATACTCCAAAACTTTTTTCATTGTCATACAATGAGTTTGATTGGAATAACTCGTGAACCGATTCAGTTTACTAATAGCACATGCTATATCTGATCGCGTAGTATACTCTAACATAATCCAATTGTGAGTCACTTTCGCCTTCATTCTTTTGAAGTGCAAAGCTCACATTTATTGGAGTCTTTGACAATATTAAAATCCAAATATTTGAACTAGTTAAGTGTCTTTTCAATGTAATGAGACCGTGCCAATGCTAAACATTATGGAGTTCTAAGGATTCTAAGTATACATATGATCGCATCAGCAACTTCAAAATCTTTCATATCAAAGTTGCTTTCTAGCATATATTTAGTAGCATTTTTGTCATTAATGTCTCTATCGATGATCAACATGTCACAACTATACAAACAAACAATGACCTTGTGATTTTAATGTATACACATTTATCACTTCCATCATTCTTAATCCATTTGCCAACATGGTTTGGTCAAATTTCTTATGTCATTGTTTGGGTTCTTGTTTTAGTCCATAAAGTGACTTAGCAAGTTCGCACACTTTCTTTTCTTTACCGAGAACCACAAAACCCTCGGATTGTTCCACATAAATTTCTTCCTCCAATTAAGAAAGTTATTTTCACATTCATTTGATGAATTTGGAGGTCATATACCGCAACTTATGCAATTAACATCCGAATGAATGTAATTCTAGTTAATGACAATATGTGTCGAAAAAAATCAAGACCTTCTTGTCTAAATCCTTTAACAAAAATTCTTACTTTGTATTTGTCAACAGTTCCATCGACTTTCATTTTTCTTTTGAAGATTCACTTTGAACCCAAATATTTATTTCCTGGAGGAAGATCAACCAACTTCCAATAGGATTGCTCTAGATTGAATCAATCTCACTATTGACACCATCTTTCCAAAAGGATAAGTCCACAAAAGACATAAGAAATGTTACAAAATCAGATATGAAGGTAGTAGATGTCCTTTGACATTTACTACGCCTCTGAATCTCTTTATTAAGTACATTCTCCTTTTGTTTTTTCCAAGGTCTTTTAGACCCTTCACTAGACTACTCAACTCTAATTTTACAGTCCACAATCTTAGGTCATATTTTTATCCTTTTAGGAATAGAAATTTGGACTTTGGCCAGACAACCCTACACTTTGAAATATTTCAAGCTGGATTTTCTTTATTTCCATTTCTCATATGGAATAGATTGTGTCCTGAACAAACAAATTTTTTTATTACTTTTTTTCTGAACAAACAAAACTTTTTGTTGTTCCCTTTTGCTGTAAGGATAGCTTCTCCATACAAGTTCTGTGGTAAACATGAACTAGCCATCATTTTCTTCAAAGCTCATTTTTTTTCGTTTTGCAATTCCATTAGATTGAGGTGAATAGGGGATTTCTAAACATATTTATGCAAAAGGAGACTTATACTCTCCATCCCTATCACTTTTTATCTTTTTCTCAACTGATTTTCAACTTCAATATTATATTGCCTTAACGTTTCTATTGCTTCATCCTTACCATTCGACAAATATACATAACTGTATCTAATGCAATTGTAAATAAAAGTTATGAGATGTGCTGACTTCATATAAAAATGTAAGCGTAAATCAAATCTAAGGGATTAGAATTCCTTTCAACAGATTTATAAGAATGCTTAGCATGCTTAGATTCAACACAAACTTGACATTTTTTATTTAATGCACTAAAATTTAGACAAAACTTCTAAGTTGATCAGTTTTTTTTGCAAGATTTTGTAATTGACATGTCCCAAGTGTTCATGTCACAAACAGTTTGACTCAAGCAAGTAAGAACAAATAAAAATATTGAGTTTGAAAAGCTCTCAATGAGGTAGTTTTTTCTCACAAATATTTTGTTCCTACTTCTTACAATTTTGTGTGATACAAATATTTTTAGAGTCAACACCTTGTCAAATGTCCTTTTCAGAAGGACCTTTCCATAACTTTCAATTTGATTGCTATAGAACTACCCATGAACATAGTTTCATTGGGTCCAATAAAGGCAATATAATTCAAATGCTTCTTTTATAAAACATGAAAAATGACTATTCACCAATAGTCATGTCTATACAAATAGTTATATTTAATAGACATATCTTTCATGAAAAATCACAACATTTTAAGTGATATTCTTTTATAAAAGAACACAATTATTTTGAACAAGTATATGTATAATTTGGTGTTTTCATATTAGTCATACCATATACTAGAAAAAGAGAAACTCAACGACAACAATGTCAAATATACTACAAGAATTTTGTGGGTCTAACATATTACAAAAGTATCATTGAATTTCCTATCTTGTGCTCCAAATTTAAATTAGACACTAAGTGTAATTTTATCTTTATCACAAGCAAAGAACCCTCACATTCTAAATATGATCTCAATTTTTTTTTCCGAGTATTTGAAAATAGTTTTTTCACATATTTTTTCTCATACTATCTAAATTTCGTTGGCAATATGAAACCTCTTTTGAAAATATTATTTTACAAAAGAATTATAGTGCTTCAATTCCCTTTGACAATCTTTACACAATGCCAAAGTTCATTCCATAGAGGCACAAAATCACAAACTCTAAGTCACTGATTTTTTTTTCTATCACAATTAGACATACCACTTAGTATTTAGGATACTAACAATAAAGGCAATTTTTTTTGTACAATTTATTTCTATTTAACTGTGAAGTTTATAGAAAATCAAAAGTACAACACTGACTCATTAGGTGAAGTTTTCATATTCTTCAAACCAATTGCATAGTTTAATTTATTCAGAGTAGAAAACTACAAAAGATTTTAGTCTACTCAAATTAGACACAATCAAATTTCACACGGAGTACAAATCTACAAAAGTTTTTTTTAACTCTCCAAACAGAATAAAACATATTCTTAGACTATCACATAGATATGCTTTTCTTTTCAAATAGCCTTCTAGCTATAACATTTTGACATACTATCTTATCAAACTAAAATATGCATATCTCATTCTGTAAACTAAAGAATTTTAATGGCAACCCTATTTGCCTAGGAAAATTCATTCAAAAAACATATAGTTTGCAGATCTTTTTTCAAAGACACACATGATAAATATAAAAAATGTTAACTTTTAGAAACTATTTTTCCCCTTAGATAAATATTAAGAAGGTTACCTTGTGTAATCTTTAAGCGAAATACCACCAATTCTTCTGGTTCCTTTTCACTTTGACTTTGCTAAACGAGGCACCGAATTCTGGAGAAGTAGTGCATTAATCTTCTACTTCCATGATCTGTTTCCCTCAATCAATAGAATACAAGAAATACCAACAGTATAATAATTTCCTTAAGATTGTTGTTCATTTTGTATTCCTAAGATACTTAGAACAATTTTTTTGAAGAACTTGATAAGAAATAACAAAATTTAAAGAATATTTTCAAAATTAGAAAATATAAACCCAATAGAGAAAAAGAATTAGAAACAAATTAGAAACAATATACAAATATTTTTCTCAACGAAGAAAATAGAGCCTATTGAATGCACAATTCCTCCTTAAGGAAATTATTCCCCTCAAGTACTCGAGGTTAATGGAATATATCCTCCCAGGATAGAACGATCTTACTCACCGGTGTATCGATACCTAAACCACGATGTCAGCGAACCACTCAACGACAATAAATACATTTGGAATACTAGTTTTAGTTAGTAGTAGTAGTAGTAGAAGAAGACCAGAAAATTAGTTCTCTTAAAATGAGAGGAAATCCCTCTATTTATAGACAACAAAGAGTAGTATGAAATGGTGCTTATTGTGCCTTTACCGGAAAATCACAACCCTTTGAAAAAGTTACAATATTTCGGAAAGGTTACAACCTTTTATAAAAGTCACAACTTTTCATAGAAGTCACAATTATTCATAAAAGTCACAATTTTTATAAAAGTTACAACTCTTCATAAAAGTTGCAACTTTTCATAAAAGTCACAACTCTTCATAAAAGTCGCAACTCTTCATTTTCCATTCACACCTTTTAAAACCCAACAAATGAATCTATGACCCAAATTGTTTACTCTCATTCTCCATTTCACGCATTAAAATATAATTACCCTTGATACCATTAGAGTATATATATATACTCTAGTATAACAAATAGTAACTAGTAGTGTTTTTGGTGAAACACTATTCTCTCCGGAATATATATATACTTTGATTGTATCAAACATCAATTTAGCTAGTTTTCATTAAATCACTATCTTTTCCTCCTTAATACCATCAAAGTATATATATACTCCGTGGTATCTAGCAATAACTAGTAGTGTTTTCAGTGAAACATTATTTTTTCTTCTTTAATCCACTAGAGGAATTTTTTTATGATGATTGAGGTATACCATGTCATAGTTGTGTGAGGGATTATTTTATTAATAAATAAAAAAATATTTCGTGAGTCTCATGCCTTTATAACTTTTCAATTTCTCTTCTCACTCCTCCACCCACCTTTTATTTACTCTTCCCTTTAATATAGAGTACTTGGTAAAAAAAAAGTATTTCATTACACCATAAAAATAATAATATCCTAAAATTAGTATTTTATTATTTCTCCAAATCTTCTATTTTAATGTATTAAAATTAGTAATTTATTTCCTTATTGTTTTCATAGTCCATAATGTTCATTTGTTAAAAATCAAATAGAGATAAATATATTATTATTAATTTAGATTTAAAGTCAAATAATTATGTATTTTAAAAAAAGTTAAATTAAGATGCGTGCTCTTAACTTTATACAAAATCAATTATATTATTTTTAGGATAAACATTAATAGTTATTTAAAATTACTTGTAAGTCGACAAAATTAAAATATAATTAATTTTTATTTATTTTACTCTCTTCATAAATTTATACAATTACTTCTTATTTTCGAAATTCAAGCTATAAATATATAGATTTTTTTTATCATATTAACATGATAATAATCGCAACTAATAATATTTTTGGTTGAATTGCAACTTAGTGAGAATGTTGTATTTATGAACAAACAATATACGTTGTAATTCTTATCACGTTAATGTAATAATAAAAATATTAATTAAATTGCACATAATTTGAATTTCAAGAATATATATAATTGTATAGGAGTTTATGGATGATTTTTGATTTTGGTTTACATGAAAATAGTAACACATATAATTATTTGTCAAGATTACTGATGATCTTTCTGTTATATTTTTCTTGTTGGATAATATTTGATGCATTTAAGTGTTTATGAAATTAGAAATATATGAAATTATTGAGAAGAGAAAAAATTAATTTTATACTCCTTTCGTTTTTCGTATTAGTTATGTACTTTTTTTACACGTTCTTTAAGAAATTATTAATAAAAATGATAATTTACTAATTTACTTTATTTTAAGATTTTTTTTGCAATTTTATAAATTTTGTTTACACTTTCAGAATGAATAAATTGCTAGGGTAATGAAAATAAAATAAAATTATAGTTTAATTAGTCTAAATTTCATACTACCAAAATTATTTAAAGATAAAGAAAATAACAAAATTTGAAACAATGGTAAAAAAAAAGTTGAAAAGTTGAATTAATGGGAAAAAGTTAAAAAGTAGGAAAGAAAATGAACTTTGGCCCATTTTTCTAAAAATGGGACTGGATAATTCACTTGACAAATTATGAAAGGTGCCTCACACAATTTTTGTTTGCCACATCATACATATTGCTCAATCATCATAAAAAATTTCCCACCAGAATATATACATACCTTTATGATATCAATCATTAATTTAGCTAGTTTTCGTTGAATCACTACCTTTTCCTCATTAATACCATCAATTTTATATTTTTGCTTCTATCAACTGATTTACAATTTGAAAGTAAGGATTATTGGTAAAGTTGCTCTTGAATTTTGTTTTTAACTTTGATTTTATATTTCTGCTTCTATCAACTGACTTATGCTTCTTTATACAATCAATTTAGGGTTGGTCAAAATTGACTTGTGAGTTGCCTTGATTCTTAACATTGACAATTTGCTCTATGCTTGCAAGTTGTATATTTTTCTTCCTATTTGTTGTAGGGTAATTATGCTATCAACGACTTGAACCAGCAAATAATTTAGTAGCTACCTAACTGCCTGTCTTATTTCCTTCCTCATTTGTAGTTCTTGCTGGAACTCTTATTCCTTTATTAGTGAATTGACCGCGCGAGTTATTGTTTTTTTAGAAATAATTCATCCAAAACATGCGAATGATAATATTTTAATTGCAAATCTAAATCGATTAAATTTCAAGTTTTAATTCAATTCACTGTTAATATTTTTCTCTTAACATTTCATCACTTTAAAAGTTTTAAATAAAATTTGAAGAATGATTAATTTACTCATGTCCAGATTAAAACATAGTTTTCCTTTGTACATTTAACTTACACAATACCTATATGATATCATAAGGAAGAAATGTTACATTTAATTGTTGAAGCCATACAATTACAAATGCAAATGATATATATATATATATATATATTTCATAATCCAAAAAGTTAAAACAAAAAACTTAAATTCTATTCTTAGTAGGTCGATAAAACCTTAAATTCCAGACACCTAAAATACACTTATTATCTATCACTCTTCAAATACTAAAAGGCTAAAACAAAAAAAAAAACTTAAATCCTATTTTTGATATGCCCGAACTTCTTAAGCAAGGGGAAATATGAAAGGCAATGTAAGGAAGTTTTTTTTTGGGGCAGCATGGCCTTCAACTTTTCCTTTGAAGCACTTTTGCCACAATTTATATGCAACTAACATCAACCTTTTCCTTCATTAATTATAAAAAATGAAAAAGGCATCAGTTATTTTAGAAAGTGCAGTTTAATTAGGAGATTAAAGTTTTTCATTTAATTGAGTCACTAAAGGAGTACGTGGGCTGGGCTTCACTGCGAAAGTTTCAGACTTTATTATCCGAATGTGAGCCGTAGCTGAAGGGTTATTTTGTGTGGTCTTTTAAAGTCATAACAGCGGTTGAGAGGTGTCACATCACTTTTTTTATATTCAATTTATATATATATATATATATTACCTTAAAAGCATAAACTACTAACTTGAATGTTAAATTACTATAATATTCCTAACTTAGGTTGTGACTTTTTCGGTGAGTTGTGACTTTTCTGATAAGTTGCGACTTTTTTCAAAGGGTTGTGATTTTTTGATGAGTTGTGACTTTCCCAAAGAGTTGTGCCTTTCCCAAAGAGTTGTGACTTTTCCAAAGAGTTGTGACTTTTTCAATAAGTTGTAACTTTTCGAAAGGGTTGTGACTTCTCAAAAAGGTCATTTTTCAATAAGTTGTGACTTTTCCAAAGGGTTGTGATTTCTCAAAAGGTCATGACTTTTCTGATAAGATACAAAAAATATTTGTTCATACCACCCTTTGTTGACTATAAATAGAGGGGATTCCTCTCATTTTTTTCAACCACAATTTTTTTAATCTTCTACTCTTCTTCTTCTTGCATTTTCAAAGATTTCGTGTGATTTGTTGTCATTGAGTGAGTTCAAATAAGGCTGTAAGTGATGCCTTTGATCTTAGTATATGCTGATTACTGTCGAGTTGTGAGTGGAAAGAAAGATTTATTTTTGGTTAAAACAGAAAATAGACATTTTTGTCGAGGTATTACTTGTGCCATTAGTTGTATGACAGCCTTGTGCTAGCTTTTCTGCAATAATTTTATCATATCAAAATTAAATAAGTTGCTAATAGTGGTCCATTTTTAACTTGCTAAGTGCATGATTGTGGTGTTAACTCCCCTTTGATGATATGCTTCAATGTTCTACCAACAATAGAAGAATTAAGCAAAAAAAGGAGAAATTTTATCTTGAGGATTACAGGAAATGTATCTGTCCTTTTCCTTCACTCAATATTTCTCTGCTGTCTCTACGTTGCATTTTGTACCTTCACCTTTCTCTTCTTTTTTTAACAGTTTGTGAAGGAACACACCATCATTATTATTGTTAAAATGTGGTTGTCTTTACCTCCCCTTTTGATAGTGATCTTTGATGTTTGAGTGAACTGCCTTGTTTTTTTTCTTAGGAGTTGTTGACTGATGAACTTCTCGATTGGCACTACCGAAAAGCCCGTCAATTTGCATAATATATACATTGGTATGTAATGTTCCATTATGTCAAGTTAACATGATGTAGTCTAAATTCATTTGTTTTTTTTTTAACAATTTCTCTTGTGATGTAAATATATGCTTCTGAACATCTTCGAAAATTATAAACTTCTTAAGAGTTAGAAAGTTGTCACAATTTATTTTTTTGATGCTCAAGACAAAAGAATGACTTTATTTATCAATGTTACTTATGTGATTTAGAATTTTAGAAAGTTTGCTTCAAAATAATTATTACTATATAAACATTGCCCTTTTGTTTTACTTATTTTACTATTTCTTAATATTACAGTATTTTAGACGAAGAAAAGTTCATATATATATATATATATGTATTTGTATTTAAATTAAAGTATTATATATGTCACAAATGTATTATCAAGTTAACAAGATATTTTAACTTCAAAATATATTATTTTAAATTGTTCCGAATTCTTTTTTTTTAAAAAAAGACTCACAACAAATGTGAAAATATGTGAATATATATGAATCATTTAAAAATTATCATTTACTAAATAAATTATATTTTCAATAATATGGAATAAATATTTTCATTTTGTCCCTACACTAAATTAAAATCTAATAACTATATAAAAATATAGCAACATTAATTAAAAGTCCTATTTATTTATGTTAGTATAAAATTTATAAGAAATACAACTATTGCACATTAATTCTTTAGTTATAACATTATAAATTCTCTTAGTTATTACTAATTATTGCAAATGTTATTCACACTCTTTAAAATTCTTTAGTAATAAGATTCTGATTTCTCATAATTATTACAGTAATTATTTCTATCTTTCATCTTTTCTTATCTTAACTTTTGACCAATAATTTTTCATATTATTATACCGCCCCTATATATGTGATAACACAATGTTGTTATTTTTCCTTCGATGAATCATGCTTGATTGAATAAATCAAAAATTGTTTACACGTATATGAACTACATCTTTGTTGGGTGTAAGATAAACATGTAATTATATATATGATTTTACATATAGAATATATTCTTTAATTTCAGCTTTTAGTTTTTTCGGTAAAAAAAGGAAACTTTTCTCAGTTAACTATGGACAGTCAGATAACTAGCTTTGATTTATTTACACAGTCAATTGAGAAGTCAATATAAGAGTCAACAACAAGAACGTCATTTATTATGTTATAACTTTTAAAATAAAAATCAATATACAAAAATTAGTTCTAAAAAATAAAATGTAGTTGTTCTCTTCACATGTTCATATGACATCTGAATAGTTTAACGTGAAATACACGTGCAAACACATCTGGTTAGATGACAAGAAAAAAATACACAACAAATATCGTCTATAAGGTAATATTATTGAGATACGGCCAATTACATGATTGAACCTCAGTAAATTGAAATATATATATGCATTTAAATAATAAAATTTTTCATTGACCATCTTATAGCTTTGCGTGAATAAGATATATATATGATGATCCACATTGAACATACACAAAAGAATCTGCAATATTATTTTGTGCAAAGCTTATTATTCAAATCTTCGCTTAAATAAGCAATACTATTTACTATAACACATATTTTCTGAATTGATAATTACGTGCAATTCATGTGTAGAAAAATTAGTGTATATATATATATATATCGAGTACATAATATTTGTTTTAGAATACTGCAAAAAGCTATCATAACAAAAATTCACAAGAACTAACCACAATTTAACCAAATGAATTATGTATATACAACTATAGTCATATTTAAAAAAAAATAAAAAAAAATAAAAAAGAAGGCCCTTTTATCAAGTTTTTTTTTTCTCAGTCTTCTGATTTGCCTTATTTATCATTTACTCTAGTCCTATTCATTTTTAAAATACAACTTTGAGAAAAAAGAGAAAGTAAAGAGGTATAATTAAAATAATTTAATAAATATATTTTAAATTCTTCAATAGAGTTCATAAATGAAAAAATAGAGAAGAGAAAGGAAAAAATTAAAGAAATAAAATTACAATAATAATAATAATTTTATTGTATGACTCTACACCCAAAAGTAAGGTAAATACTTTATATCTTTCCCATGTTATTTCATATCCTTATGTTAATCGTTTTAATCTCCAATTAAACTGAATATTAGTACGTTTAAATGTATCTCCTCAGAATTTTTCATTCATTTGCCACTTTAATTTTTCAATCTTGCAGTTTTCCTCTTATGCCTAATAGTCTTTATTTATTTATTTTTTGTGTTTATTATATCTATGTATATGGTGGAGTATTAGTTGTTAAAATAGATTATTTCATTAAGTTATTTTGTATGAATTGTGATTGTATTGTGTAACATGCACATAAGTGATCTATTTTATTGAAGTGTTGTCGTACACTATTTGTTCATGACAGAGAAGCTAAAGGAAGCATTCATATTACAGACAATTTTTTATGCTTTAATTTCTTTGTTTTCTTTATTCTTATTTTTGAATTTTTTTTGAGAGTATATGAATCAGGTTTGAATTTTATTATATAGCTTGTAGTAACTTAAATTTGAATGACCTATATTAATATTTAAATTGAATTCAATATTAGTATTGTTTGATGGACATAAGCAAATTGCTTACTGTCACGATCCAGACCACCGTGATTGGCACCCACACTAACCCTCCGGCGGGAGAACTACTACGACAACCCGACTAAGCAACTTAAAGAAACTAAACCATTTAAAGATAAAAAAGCAGGTTTAAACGACGAATTAAATATGGAGTTTCCATAAACTCCGAAGGTTTAACAAAAACAACTAAGAATAACCCTCGCGGAAATTCAACCCTCAGAACCTGAAAGTCATTTTACCAAAATTCTACTATTCAACAAGTCTAATAAAAAGGGGGTGCAACCCCGAAAACTAAACATAAGTAAAAATGTCTCAACTTCTAGTCTGAGTCCGAAAAGAATGGACTAGACTAAGGATGAATCCAAGGCAGCCTGAAAGAACTGTGTCACTCTCGAATCTGGTCTCGGTCAATGATCTCCTAGCTGAGGTCTATTAGTAGCCACTTGAAGATGCCCTGTACTCAACAAAGAAAGACCAAGTGCAGTATCAGTACATGAAACCACAGTGTACTGGTAGGATCACGCGGCTACTCCAGTCAGCGAAATATAAGCAAGTAATTACAACACAGTAAACATACATATACAGAATGCACAATTCAATTATCATTTCAGGAGCAAGAAATAATTTCTCCATATCAAAGACATGTAGACAAGAATGTAATAATCACAAGTGGTCCCCTCATGGAATCCACACCCAATCTGTTAGTGTGTCGGAACGTGATACCCGATCTAATATACATATGTCGGAACATGACACACGGTTCAATATATGTGTCGGAACGTGACACTCGGTCCAATATATGTGTCGGAACGTGACACTCGGTCCAATATATGTGTCGGAACGTGACACCCGGTCCAGTCAGTACAACCACAGTCACAATCACACCCATAATGAACAATACGCATAATCACACAGTCAAGTAACAGGTTCATGGCATGTAATTGTTCACACATAATCATTTCATTTTATTCAATTCATATTTTCCTATTCACATATACGTATGTATACAATGAAGCAATTAACAGACATATATCATACCACAGGAAGTTGAACCATCACCTACCTTGAAACCAAGCCTGAATACTCCTAAGACACTTGAGGATTCCCTTTTCGGAGTCTTGCGGCTTGTTCTTGGTCTAAATAATTAATCAATGCAAGGATCGATAAGCAAGGTCTAAATTACCTGAAGTATAACCAAAATATCAACCCAAGGCCAACCCGTGATCCTAATGTTCAACTAGGGATTTTTCCACCATTAACTTCAGGTCAAAACCCTCCCCTAACGATAATTAACATGGATTCTAAGTTCTAAGAATTGAAATATGGATTACGGGAGTAATTAACTTACCTTTGGCGTAAGAATTCATGGAAATTTGATGAGAAACTGTCCTAGGTCATCCCTTAGCTCTTAAGAACGAAGTTTTGCAAAAAAATAACATTTTTGGGGTTTTTCCCCGGTTTAAGTTGCGAGTGGCCCACCACAGTGGGTTCCATCCCGCCCCAGAGGCTTGCACGGAGACAGAAACTTGGAAATTGAGTTCCAAGCTCTTATTTCGCAACACACCTTCAAACCTTGACGTTCTAAAACTACCCTTTCACACCAAGATCAGTTTTGAGAGTTCTACTAGCCTGAATTCTATTCCGTAAAGTCGTACAGACTTCCTAACATCTTGGCTATCCACTCACATGATCAAACTCATAATTAACTCCCCTATCCATTACCGAATTGCCCTAGACCTCACCTGACTCATATTTCTTCCAAGTCTGGCATAGGCGGGAAATTTCTAAGTTACTACTCAGACGTTTTCTGGCCCAAATTCCTTCCCCATTGGCTTTTCCATAACGACGGAAATATGTCGTTACAATAGATACAAATTTACCCATCACTCATCCCCGAGTGATAAACTAGGAGAACTTGCTAAGGCTAGAGTAGAGTAGTACCTGAATCGTCGAATAACTGGGGATACTTGTCTTGCATGTCCTTCTCGGTTTCCCAAGTAGCTTCCTCAACCGGACGATGCTTCCATTGAACTTTCACAGACTTTATCTCCTTGGTCCTCAGCTTCTGGACATCGCGATCAAGAATTGCAACTGGTTCCTCTTCATACTGAAGATATTTGTCTAACAAACTTGAGTCCCACTTTATGATGTAATCTCCGTCCCCATGATACTTCTTCAACATGGACACATGGAACACTGGATGGTCTCCAAATAGGCTAGGAGGTAAAGCACACCTATAAGCCACTGGCTCTACACAATCAAGAATCTCAAATGACCCGATATATCGAGGACTAAGCTTGCCCTTCTTGCCGAATCTCATCACCCCATTTATGGGTGACACTTTTAGAAGAACTTGCTCACCAGCTTGAAATGTCATGTCCCTTACCTTACGGTCTGCATACTTTTTCTGTTGACTCTGGGCTGCTAGAATCTTAGCTTGGATGCTTCTCACATTATCCTGAGCATATTTCACCAAATCAACCCCCAAAGGTTACACATATCCAGCCTCAAACCAGCCAATTGAATACCTACACATCCTCCCATACAATGCCTCAAATGAAGTCATCTTAATACTCGAATGATAAATATTGTTGTATGTAACTTAACTAACAACAAAAGTTATTCCCAATAACCACCAAAGTTGATCGTACGCACGTCTGCAACATGTTCTCAAGGGCCTTAACACAATTATCAGGATGAATTTTTCTCACATAATCATGATAAAAATCTAAATCAATACTCGCTACAATTAGAAGTGAACCTGAACCAACCAACATACACTCATAATACCCAAACAATCACAGTTATTATCAATATCTCCATCTCACAACATAAATTTCCATGAGCTTAAGTTATAAAAATTTGATCTTTAGACATTAGATACTCATCGAGGGAGAACCAAACTTATTTAATCCAAAGAAGGAAATAATTCAAGACACCACCCATCGAGCGATACGTCCAAGCATACAAACCCTCTAACGACACTATCGAAATGCTAGATTAGTAATTGTGATTGTAGATTACCCTTAAGAACAGTAGAATTGGACCCAATGATCTCCACATTCAACTACACATAATCGATACATGACCTCGACCACTAGATGATTATTAAGATTGTCGGACAACCATAAATACGCATGGTAGCTCTTCTATAAATTCTCATAAGCAAGGTGGTACATGTAGAACCACTGGAATACTTTAAAATCTACAAGACAACACCAAATATGTCATCTGAAATAACCAAGTCTTCCCAAATCCCACTCAACCAAGAGAACATCGTAGGATCGGTACACCTGATCCACCACTAGGGATCCACCTACAAAAGTGAAAACACACGTGAGCATATCTAGTGAATTATAGTCACGACCATGTACAAAATGAAATAAATGACCACATAAGAATTTACGGAATAAAGATTGAATAACATTAAAGGTTTTCCTCTGAAGAGACGATACCAACCATTTACATTTAGTTGACTCCACATACTCTTCACATCATTCCACAGAAGCCCACATTCTCAATACTAACAACCATCATAAACACTCCGAACATTTACCTTACTCTAAACCAACACTATTAAATGAAAACCTTTCTTAGGTACTTTAACAATCAAAAGTAATAAACTTTACGACTCAAAGCCAGTGTAAGTCCTTTCAAATGCTCAATACTTGATACAATTGATCATTTATGTAACACTTCGAAAAGTGGTAGGCTAAACTAGAGCTAAATGAAAGGGTTAAAAATCATAAAATGACTCCCCGTAGATTAGTAGACCATCTATGGTTGAAATGAGGGTTACAAGGGTCAAGGCTAAGGGGTAATTGCCAAGGCAAAGGGGACAAGCCAAGGCCAAAGGTCAAAGATGCCCCAAAACTTGGGCACACTGCCATAACTTCCATGGCCATCACTACGGCCAGTGGTCTTGACCACGACTCATGGGAGGCCTCATGGAGTTTCCTTGGCCAAGGAGGAGAAGCCCCCAAGTGACTGCCTCAAGGTTCACGAGAGGGACCACAACCAGTAATCTTGACCATGGCTCGTGGACCCCCTCGTGAAGATGCATTGGGCATTTGAGCTAGGGGCCTCAATGTAGCGTAGCTACTGCCTCAAGGACCACGAGAGGGACCAGGACTCGTAGAGCCCATCGTGGGAATGTCTTGGGCTTGTGGCACAAAATGCCTAGCCACTTCCCCAACTTCACGAGTGAGACCACAGATCGTGGTCCCCACAATGGCTCGTGAAGGTGGCTCATGATACCTGGGCATGGTCAATTAATGAAGGTTAGTTTAGTCATTTCCTTTTTAAGGCCAATTAAAGTAGGGTCGTTTTGGGTATTTTTAGGGGTACTATATAAGTTATTTTTAAGTCAAAATTCCCTAAACTAAGTCATTTTTCTCAAACACCCAAATCAAACCAAAAGTTCATCTTCCTCACAATATTTCTCTCTCTCTAAAACTCAAAGAAGAAGAAGAGTAGAATTGGAGCTAGCATTTGGCGATTTCAAGGCTTCTTCCTCAAATTTCTTAGAGATTCTCAATTAAGGTATGGTGGCTTTTCACCTATGGGTAGCTTCCACCCATAGAGTCCCTTCAAAACTTGATTTCAAAGATTTCAATTTCCCCAAAAGCTAGGGTTTCAATCTAAGTCATGGGTTTTCTTTCAAAATATTGTCAATGGTTTAATTATGAAGGATTATGATTGAATTGATGATTTATTATTGATCTATGATGAAATCCCCCCAACAACCCATGAATCCCCCATATTACTAAATTGTGATTTCATGATGTGGGTTGATTGATTATAGAAACATGTCAATTGATTATGTCTATATTGATTTAGTTTATTGAATCATGATATTCTTCATATCTAATGTAGTAATTCTAGATGTTTGGGTTGTATGTGATTCATGGTCCTTGAAGGGCAAATTAAAAGGGTTTGTACATGTTTATGAGAATTGTGTATGAGCTTATGATTCACTTAGAAAGTGAAGAGTCATTGACTATGGTGTAATTGTGGTATTGTTGAAAGATCATTCTCCCCATACCCTAACACATGACCATGCACGTAATGTCTATGACTATGAAAGTATTGTTGTGTTGATTGAAAGGTTATTCTCATGAACACACTATGAGTGTGATGTGAAAGGTTTACTCACGTATTGATGATTCTAAGGTTGAAAGTCCATTCTCACCTAATTGAATCCATGAGCTATTTTATGAGTTGTGTTGAATGAAGGGTAAGATACTCCTTCACAGATGTAAATACAATTCAAGACTAAATATGTAAATTTTAGGAAAGTAATGTTTAGCACCAAGTGGATATGGAATGTGAGGTAGAGTCCCTCTTGTCAGTTCCAATGGCCGGGTCATCTAAAGGAACCTCATGATATGGAAGCTCCCCCGTCAATACAATAGGTTTGGAGTTTCTAGAAGGAATCTCATTATCCCATAACTATGTGCCCACATAGGTCTTTAGCTAGTGGATCCACCTAAAAGCTAATACATTTAGTTCTACCTTAGGCAAGTAGGACATCTCTTTTTGATGTGGGACATGACACCGGATTTCATGTAGTTCACATGGTCTATGTCGGTTAAGGCTATTTCTCTACATGACAAGAATATGAACATGACAAGAACATGAACTATACTTATGACTTTCCAAGGAGTTCTACTTGGTGTGAGTGGGGGTATGAGACTTCACTTATGCATTGCACAAGTAGGCTTTGGAAGGGGGTTATGGTGTGGTTTTCTTATGCTATGAGGATATATGAATTTATGCATCTATGATATGAATTGTTGCTATGAGTGGCTTTCCTTGTTACAAGATAATAAACATGAATATTTCCTTGTTTATGAGTATTGGCTATGGATGAGGACAAGTTATGATATGTATGATTATTGTGGCCTAAAAGTGGTACTTAGTATTAGATAGGATTTTGGGATCTTGTCTATGTATTGCACAAGCATAACTTAGGGTTGCTTATGAGTTGGTTTGACTTATGTATTTACACTATTGTGCATGATGACTCTTAAAAATGATAAAGTGCATGGTTTCAACTAAATTATCCATTTTTGGCATGTTTTAAGGATTTTGTTGCATGGCTTCCATACTTAGTGCAATTTTGTACTAACCCATATTTTCTATATTTTTTATAAGTGTAAGGTCCCGGTTGTTGAGTTGTATTTCCTTTTTCATAAAAAAGCTTGGATTGACTATTCTCCACGCTTTCGGTGAGTCCTCATGGTTCGAGGACAAGAGTTGTTTCATTTCTAGTTTCCATTTTACTTTCTCTTTTTGAGACTATGTTGTAAAGGGTTGTGACCTTTATTGATTCTCGATTGTATTAGATGGTTAAAGAGACAATGTCTAGACTTATATTTTTATTTTATGAAAAGACTTCAATTGTAAAAAGTTTTAATTCCGCATCATTTCTATTACTTATGTTTATGATATGCTAAGGGCTTGTATGAGACCCCTTTGGGGTCAAGTACGCCGTGTTACATCTAGGGGTACCCCTGTGTCGTGACAAACTTGGTAATCAGAGCACAAGGTTTAGAATAATTCTAGGATGATGTCTCATAAACCATGTCTAGTAGAGTCTTGTTCATGAGTGTGAAGCGCGCCACATTTATGAATGAGAGGCTATAAGATGCTTAGGAAATTCCACTTCTTTCAGTACTCTTTAGACGTGCATTATAGTTTTAACTCTATGAAGTCATTTTCCTAACCCTTCTCTTGTGTCTATAGGACATGAATACAAGAAGGGCGAACGCAAGAAGGATGGAAGAGGAGAATGTGAATGAGGGAGTTCCTCCCCAAGGTCCCCAAGATGCTCAAGTTCCTCAAGATCTTATTGATGTGGGGGATATGACAAATATGGAAATAAGGTCAGCTCTCCAAGTATTGACCCAAGCCGTGATGTCCCAAGTCAATAGGGATACTAGGACTCATGTGAACCCCAATGTGAGTACGACCGCTTCAAGGATAAAAAACTTTACTGGGATGAATTCCCCCCGTGTTCTGTGGCTCCAAAGTGGAAGAAGACCTACAAGGGTTTATTGATGAGATCTATAAGATGCTTGATGCTATGAGAGTGTCTCCACAAGAGAAGGCGGAGTTAGCTGCCTACCAATTGAAGGATGTGGCTCAAGTATGGTATGAGCAATAGAAGGGTGAGAGACTCGTAAGAGCAGGCCCGGTAGATTGGGAATCATTCAAGTCGGTCTTCTTTAATAGGTTCTTTCCTAGAGTCGAGGCAACAAAAATGCAAGAGTTCATAAATCTTCAACAAGGGAGTTTGAGTGTGAATGAGTATGCCCTCAATTTCACTCAATTGTCCAAGCATGCTCCAACCTTAGTGGCAGATTTGAGGGCCAAGATGAACAAATTTGTGATGGGGGTATCCGACTTGGTAGTCAATGAATGTCGTTCGGCAATGCTCATCCCAAGTATGAATATTTCACGTCTCATGGTCCATGCCAAAAAACTTGAGGAACAAAAGCTTAAGCAAGTAAGTCGGGAAGTAAAAAGAGCAAGGAACAATGATGGGAACTCTTCCAAGGGTAAATTCGAGGGTCAAGGTAGACCAAAGTTCAAGAGAAGGTTCTCCAACCAAGGCTCCTCTAGTTCTCCAAGGGTCAACAAATATAGGGTGTCTAACCCTAAGCCTCAAGGAGGCAATAATGGTAGATCTTCT
Organism: Solanum chiquidenum; assembly: GCA_029582725.1. Classification (NCBI taxonomy): domain Eukaryota; kingdom Viridiplantae; phylum Streptophyta; class Magnoliopsida; order Solanales; family Solanaceae; genus Solanum; species Solanum chiquidenum. The sequence continues at coordinate 26,396 of JAJOOS010002435.1, forward strand.
ATGGTGAGGCCTACATGTGCTAAGTGCGGTAAGAAACATGATGGTAAATATTTTACCGGCATGGGTGTTTGCTATGGTTGTGGTAAGAGCGGGCATCAATTGAATAATTTCCCAACACTTGCGGCCAAAGGGAGAGAAGATAAGCAAACTCTTCCTAGCGGTTCAAGTTCTGATGCTCCTAAGAAAAATCGCTTCTATGCTCTTCGATCTCGAGGTGACCAAGAGAGATCCCAGATGTAGTGATCGGTATGTTTCAAGTCTTTTCCATTGATGTATATGCATTGTTAGATCCTGGTGCCACCTTGTCCTTTGTGACACCTTTTGTGGCCATGAAATTTTAAATAGTCCCCGAAGTGTTAATAGAGCTTTTTTCGGTTTCTACCCCGATTGGTGACTTGGTAGTGGAAAAAAGAGTCTGTAGGAGTTGTCCTATTTCTTTGTCCCATAAAGTTACCTTGGTGGATTTAGTGGAATTAGACATGTTAGATTTTGATGTGATTTTGGGTATGGATTGGTTGCATGCATGTTATGCCTCTATTGATTGTAGGAATCGGGTAGTAAAGTTTCAATTTCCAAATGAGTGTATTCTAGAGTGGAAGGGGGGAAATTCTATCCCTAGAGGTCAATTTGTCTCTTGTCTCAAATCTAGGGAAATGATCTCCAAATGGTGCATTTACCATATTGTTAGGGTTATGGATGCTGAGTCTGAAACCCCTTCTCTAGAGTCAATTCCGGAAGTGAATGAGTTTCCAGAAGTTTTTCCCGATGATTTACCTGGTATTCCTTCCGAACGGGAAATAGACTTTGGCATTGATATTTTACTGAATACGCAACCTATCTCCATTCCTCCTTATAGAATGGCTCCGGCCGAGTTGAAAGAGTTGAGGGAGCAACTAAAGGATTTTCTAGACAAGGATTTTATTCAACAGAGTATCTCTCCATGGGGTTCTCCGGTATTGTTTGTTAGAAAAAAAGGATGGGTCCCTTAGCATGTGTATTGATTACCGCCAATTGAACAAGGTGACCATAAAGAATAAGTATCCCCTTCCTAGGATTGACGATTTGTTTGATCAACTTTAAGGGGGTAACTATTTCTCCAAAATAGATCTTCGTTAGGGTTACCATCAACTAAGGGTGAGAGGGGTTGAAATTTCCAAGATGGCCTTTAGGACCCGATATGGTCACTATGAATTTGTGGTTATATCATTTGGGTTGACAAATACCCCGACGACATTTATGGACCTAATAAATAGAGTGTTTAGATACTACCTTGATATGTTTGTGATCGTGTTTATTGATGATATTTTGATCTATTCAAGGAGTGAAAATGAACACGTAGACCATTTGAGGATTGTATTGCAAGTCCTTAAGGACCACCAATTATATGCAAAGTTTAGTAAATGTGAGTTTTGGCTAAGGTCTGTAGCCTTCCTTGGTCAGATTGTGTCGAGCAAGGGTATTGATGTAGATCCTAAGAAGATGGATGCGGTCAAGGGTTGGCCTAGACCTCTAACTCCTACCGATATTAGAAGCTTTTTGGGTTTGGCCGGTTACTATAAGAGGTTTGTTGAGGGTTTTTCCTCCATTGCTTCTCCGTTGACGGCTTTGACTCAAAAGAAGGCTAAGTTTGTGTGATCGGAGGCTTGTGAGAAAATCTTCCTAGAGTTGAAAGATAGACTTACTTCCGCTCCGGTGTTGACTTTACCGGAGGGTACTGATGGTTTTGTTGTTTATTGTGACGCCTCTAGAGTGGGTTTGGGATGTGTGCTTATGCAACATGGTAAAGTGATTGCCTATGCTTCAAGGCAACTCAAGGTCCATGAAAAGAATTATCCAACCCATGATCTTGAATTAGCGGCGATAGTATTTGCCTTAAAAATATGGAGACATTATCTATATGGGGTGCATGTTGATGTATTCACCGATCACAAGAGTCTTCAATATGTGTTTAGCCAAAAAGACTTGAATCTCCGACAAAGAAGGTGGTTAGAAATTTTGAAGGATTATGACATGAGTGTCCTTTACCACCCCCGACAAAGTGAATGTAGTTGTGGATGCCCTTAGTAGATTGTCCATGAGTAGTGTGGCTCATGCAGAAGATAAAAATAAAGAATTGGTTCGTGATGTGCATATGTTGGCCCGGCTAGGTGTTCAACTAGTGGATTCCACCAAAGGTGGTGTCATAGTCCATAATGGTTCCGAATTATCCTTTGTGGTAGATGTGAAGTTTAAACAATGCCTTGATCCCATATTAATGGAATTGAAAGAGTCGGTACTCAACAAATATGTCGAGGCTTTCTCCCAAGGGGTAGATGGGGTACTTAGGTACCAAGGTCGGTTATGTGTTCCAGATGTTGATGGCTTGAGAGAGCATATTCTAGAAGAATCTTATGGTTCACGGTATTCTATTCATCTGGGAGCACCCAAGATGTATCGTGATCTATGGGAAGTCTATTGATGGAATGGTATGAAGAAGTATATAACGGGTTTTGTAGCCAAATATCCAAATTGTCAACAAGTTAAGGTCGAGCACTAAAGACCGGGAGGCTTGTCTCAAGATATAGATATTCTCACTTGGAAGTGGAAAGATGTGAATATGGATTTTACTGTGGGTTTGCCTCGTATTCCTGTCAAGATTTCCTTTTCGGTGGAAAACTATGCCAAATTGTACCTCAATGAGATAGTGAAGTTGGATGGGGTTCCCTTATCTATTATTTTGGATCGAGGTACTCAATTTACTTCACACTTTTGGAAGGCATTCCAAAAAGGGCTTGGTACTAAGGTAAGGCTTAGTACGACTTTTCACCCTCAAACGGATGGTCAAGTAGAGCACACCATTCAAACATTAGAGGATATGTTGAGGGCATGTGTTATAGACTTCAAAGGTAAGTGGGATGACTATCTACAATTAGTAGAGTTTGCCTACAACAATAGTTACCACTCAAGCATTGTCGTGGCTCCTTTTGAAACATTGTATAGTAGGAGGTGTATATCTCCGGTTGGTTGGTTTGAGGTAGGTGAAATTGCTCTAATTGGTCCCGAATTAGTTTATGAGGCAATTGAGAAAGTCTGACTCATTAGGGAGAGATTGAGGATGACCCAAAGTAGGCAAAAGTCTTATGCCGATGTTAGAAGAAGGGATCTAGAATTTGAAGTCAATAATTGGGTCTATTTAAAAATCTCACCTATGAAGGGTGTCATGAGGTTTGGCAAGAAAGGTAAATTTAGTCCCCGATATGTAGGCCCATATCAAATCTCAAAACGTGTTGGAAAAGTTGCCTATGAGTTAGACTTGCCAAATGAATTGGCTCCTGTTCACTCGGTATTTCATGTTTCTATGCTCAAGAAGTGCATTGGTGATCCGGTATCCATCATTCCTTTAGAAGGTTTGTGAGTTGATGAGGGCTTTTCTTATGAAGAGATTTCGGTAGAGATTTTAGACCGACAAGTTAAAAGGTTAAGAAACAAGGAAATAACTTCCGTGAAGGTTTTATGGATGAATTATTTAGTTGAGGGTACTACATGGGAGGCCGATGCCGATATGAAGTCCCTCCATCCTCACCTTTTTCCTTCTACTCCAAGCCAAGCTTGAGGTAAGTAGTTTTTCTTGAGTTTGGTGTTTTGGGAGTAATATGTGCTATATGTGTTCTTTATGATTTCCTTATGATATGCATGTTCTTGTGAGAATTCATGTTTTAGTATAAAATGAGTTTTCATGGTTCATATGTTCCTTATGATGTTGTGCATTTTATTTTGATGATTGCATATTTGACTTCATGAGATGATTTGATGAACATGCTTATTAGATATGCTTTTGATGAAATTGCATGTTGGCTCCATAATGTTGTGTTGAGCTTGCTTCTAGTTGGATAAGGCAGTTCCTCATATAATTATGTAAAATGATGAGTTTTGTGCATAATGGGTTGTGGATGTAGCTCCTACTTCCTTGTGTTGCATTAATTATGTCTTGAGATAAAGTTGATGTCTCATCTTTTGAGTTGTGAATTATTTTTATGTTGCATGCATGATGGGCAGCTAGTCTTGAGTCTTTATTTCCGTAGGGTGTCTAAATCGTCATTCAAGGACGAATGTTCCCAAGGGGGAGATAATGTAACACTCCGGAAAATGGTAAGCTAAACTAGAGCAAAATGAAAAGTTTAAAAATCATAAAATGACTCCTCGTAGATTAGTAGAGCATCTAGGGTTGAAATGAGGGTTACAAGGGTCAAGGCTAAGGGGCAAGTGCCAAGGCAAAGGGGTCAAGCCAAGGCCAAAGGCCAAGGCTTCCCCAAAACTTTGGCACACTGCTCGTGGGAGGCCTCGTGGAGTAGACTTGGCTAAGGAGGAGAATCCCCCAAGTGGCCTAGCCACTGCCTCAAGGTCCACGAGAGGGACCACGGCCAGTGGTCTTGACCACGGCTCGTGGAGCCCCTCATGAAGATGCCTTGGGCATTTGAGTTAGGGGCCTCAATGTAGAATAGCTACTGCCTCAAGGACCACGAGAGGGACCACAACTCATGGTCTTGACCACAACTCGTGGTCTTGACCACAACTCGTGGTCTTGACCACAACTCGTGGAGCCCCTCGTGGGAATGCCTTGGGCTTATGAGCTTGTGGTACCAAATGCCTAGCCACTGCCCCAATTTCACGAGTGGGACCACAGATCGTGGTCCCCACAACAGCTCGTGAAACTTGGGCATGGTCAATTAATGAAGGTTAGTTAAGTCATTTCCTTTTTAAGTCCAATTAAAGTGGGGTCGTTTTGGGTATTTTTAGGGGTACTGATGAGTCCACAAATTAGACTCATTTAGGGATATATTTTAATAGAAATTGTGTCCTTAAATGCTTATTTTATCTCAATATCTGATTAAAACACTTAAGTTTCAGGTATTTGAAGTTTGAAGGAAAGCATGGACACTACGTCGCAAAATGGAATTAAAAAGGGCTGAAAAGAACGACAAAATGAAGGATGAGGATCGCCGAGTCCATTTGGCGAGTCGCTGAAGGGTCTCACTTCGCCTTTTGTTCCAGTGTGCTGAGCCCTGAAGGAAAGGATGAAGTCGGCTGAAAAAGGGAGCAGTCGGCGCATCGCCGAGGAGTTTCGTGAAGCAGCACTTTGTCGCCCAATGACCCAAAGTACGACGATGCCGAAGGATAGTGCAAGACGGCGATGAACTACACCAAAGGACGAATCGCCGAGTTGATCGACGATTCTGACTAATATCGCCGAATGATCCACTGCAACACAGATTTTTGAAAACTATAAATACTCGTTGAAAGTTATAGCGTAGTATCAGATTTTCAGTATAGAAAAAATAATATAATTTTTGGTACTTTTTATTTTTGCTTTGAGTTTGAGAGGGTTTTGGAAACTTGAAGAAGAAGATGGTTTCATCTCCAAGGGTTTGGACTTGGGTCTCTTGGATTCTTCATTTTTGGCTTGTAACAATACTTAAATCTTCATACCCACTTGAATGCAAGCTCATTTAGGTATAAATTTTTGTCTCTTGATGTGTGACTAAAAACCCTAATTCTAAGGGTGTGATTTAGCGAATATGGGTTAAGATTGTTGTTGGGTCTTGCTTGCTGATAGATTAGATGTAGTTTAATGGTGATTTCGTCTAGTAGTTGTGGATGAATTTAACAAATTTGTAGTTGCAAATACAAGTTTATTTATGTGTTTTTGGCTTGCTCGAGAGAGAGGTCGCGAAACCAAGACTACTAGATTGATGGCCTAAGGAGTGGGTCGACATGAGGTTCAGCCCGAGAGGGTGAGCCCTAGTCCCATATCCTAACACT
>JAJOOS010002436.1:0-31216 GCA_029582725.1 Solanum chiquidenum
CTTATAAGACGTTACTAGTAAAAATTAATTATTGGGGATAGAAATCTTTCTATAATAATTATTCTTTATTATAACAGTTTACTCTAACGACATAATTATATGAAACCAATCTTCATAAAAAATTGATTATATTTCTTAGGTTGTTGCTAGAGGAGGATTCAATCATGAAAATATATGCACGGAAAATAAATATATTTAAAATTACGTATATATAAAACTAAATTGTTTTAACTTTTTTATAATTTGAATATTACTGTACAAATTAATAATTGAAGCTAAATTCTGATTGGCCACTGAGAAGATGGAGCCCACATCCCACAAACAATGGTCAAGTAACATGCTTAGCTATCCCCACCATCAACACTAACAAATATGGAGTTATATTTTTTTTTTTAAAAAAAATTCCATACTTTAAGGTACTATGTATTTTTTATTTTCTTATTCTATTTCAATTTGATCGACCTCTTAATGAATATGCTACCTGACTTGCATATTCTTTTACTAATTTTATGTGATACATGTTATATGGTTGTCTCCTATTAATATCACTATTGTGTAAATAGATGGGGGTGGGGGGAAATAAAATTATTTAGCAATATTTTTATCTCAACTGATATTTGATCTCTTCTCCTTATCAGATATTTTTATGTTATCTCACTTTTGTTATTGTGATAATCGTGGTGTTGAAAATAATTCAGATGTATATCGATTAATTTTATGAAATATATGTTATATTGTTATTTTCTATTAGTATAAATATTAGATAACTCTGTTCATCAAGAGCTTAATAGATAGAAAGAAATTGCTTAGTAGTTTGTCTTTGCTAAAATTTGATCTCTTTTTCGCTTATCGTATATTTCTAGGTTATCTGCTTTTTTTATTGTGATAATTGTGGTGTCAGATCAATTTTATGTGATACATGCTACACCGTTATCTTTCAGTAATATAAATAAGAAAACTTACGTAAATTTCATTAGTTTAGAAGTTAATTACTTAGATACACTCTATTTTACAATACTATGTATTTTACCAGATTTTGGTGTCTCTGGATACGTTCATATGCATGTATCTCGGATACATGAGGTCAAAATTAGGTGTAATTTGTTCTAGATACATTGTATCCAAGTAAATTTGTATGTATCTGCGATAAATAATAAATCTCGCTTGCCTCACTCGCCTCTCTCCATCTCGCTCGCTACTCTCCCATGTATCTGGATACGTGCAAATCTCGCTCGCCTCCCTCCCCAATATCGCTCGCTTCTCTCCCAAATATCGCTCACCTCTCTCCCTATTTTTGTCTAGTAAAAATGCATGTATGTAAGTGTATTTATTTCTTCAATAATGATAGAAAACTCTTAATTAATGGTAAGATACGCAATATTTTAAAAGAACGAATAATAATAATATATATTATAGTAAAATATATATAGTTATGTACTTTTAGATAAATTTTGTCCACTAAAAATGAGACATATGAAAAGAAAAATTACTTGGGATTTTTATCTATGCTGGAATTCGATCTCGTCTCAGTTATGGTATAATTTTATGTTTCACTTTTATCATTGTTTCACACTTTTATACCATACAATTCTTATTTCTAGATAATTGTAAATGAATAATTAACAGCCCACACTAACCAAATTTTTTAATTTAATTTTCATCTAGTGTTTGATACTTCGGTTAATTCAGATACACATCACATGGGTCCCACTCAAAGGAAAACGCTCTCTATTATTGATTTTTACGTTGTAGCCGTATAGGGCCTCATTCAAGGAAAAACACTCTCTACTAATGATTTTCCTATATCTAAAGCTCGAACTTGAAATTTCTAATAAAGAAAAAGACAACGTCATTCACTGCACCACATCTTTTGATCGTCACGCTAACCAATTTAAAATAAGAGAAATAGAAAAATCACCATGCAGGATTCCAACTCATTATTTCCACATCTGAAATCCTCTACATTTTAGGAAATCAATAAATAAATAAGAGCATGCACATGCAATGGAGGCCATATATATAGGGTCCACTTCTTTTTTCTTAAGTTTTCCAGAATGACCCAAATTTTCTTTAAACAACCAAAAATCTACATTTTTGAATGTATTTAAATCAAAGATAATATAGATTAGTAAGTGTATATGTATGATTCTGCAGAAAATAAAACTTATAAATTTGTCCTTTCATTTACCAATCAAACTATATAGCCTCCATTATTTTCTTTCGTTCGTAAATATATATACTTTCTATACTAGCGATCGCCTAACTTGGCTCTAACAGTCGCCATAGTGAATCCACCTAGGAAATCAAAATATTCATATCTAGTACGCCTAAACTATCAAATTGATTTATGTAATTCCTTGATTTATCTGTTAATTGCAATAATATGAAACATACAATTTGAACCATTAAAATAGTCCAAATATATAACCATGTACAACTTTAAAAGGTCCAATTAATAAATACAATAACATGTTTAGAGTAATTTCATTTTAAAAATTTTAAATTTTATAAACTGTATTACAACAATAACATATCAAATATAATCCCGTAAAATAAAATATGCTGAGATTATAATTTACGCAAATCTTACCATTTTATTAAAGTGAGAGGAGATTTCTAATAGACCCTTCAACTATAAATTGCATTAATGTTATAAAAAGTAATTACACAAGTAATTAGAGGTTTTAATTCCAGACTTTGGAAAAATTAAGATTCTAACTAAGAGTATACCTTAATTAAGTGGCGTGAATCTCAATTAATCGAGGTCATAAAAGAAATATCGAATATTGGATTAAAAATAAAGATATTACAATAGTAAAGTATTATGGAGATTATTTAGTCTTTTTAAATATATTTCTTTTACTTTTTATTAGTTTGCTAATCTTTGGTAAACACCTATCATATTAAAAGATAACTTCATTGTAATTTTCTTTCCTAATAACTTAGAGCAAATTAGTATTATAATATCACCATATATATATATACATACATACATATAAAGTTAAATACATAAATATAAATGGAAATAGGTGTCAAGTTGATCCAAGTAGAAACAAAAGAAGAAATCAAAGTGATAGATGCACGGGTGGTTGATGACTAATGACAGATAGATAGATGGAGGTGTACGTGGACCCATATATATATATATAATTTGAGTAAATAAACATTTGAACATTTATAGTTTTTTGAGAACAAGTAGTTTGATTAGTTTCAACAAGTTATTTGGCGGTAAATTAAATCTCTTTATAATAACGTTATTTATTCAAATATTTTTTGTTACTAGAGCGAAATGTCATTATAACAAATATGTAACATAATATAAATATTAAAATATTATTATAAATGATGATTATTACATAGATGATATCTAAAATTTAAAGAAGGCTAGTGAAACATTGCTCTGAGTTTAAAATCAAATAATGTTGGAATTGAATTTATGAGTGATGATTTGTTGATACAATAAAAAGGATTTGTAAAAATAACGAAAATAATTGCTCAAATACTCATGAGTGAAGCTTATTTGGGACGTGTTTTATAATCTCTTGACCAAATTTATTGATGAAAGAGGTGAAATTTCAATTTTTAAATTTTTGAACTTTGACTAATTGAATCTGTAGTTTTAGATATTAACTCGCATTATTTTGTATATGAAACTCTTCTAATCAGATATATTGTTATTGATTCAAAATACTTATAAGACGTTACTAGTAAAAATTAATTATTGGGGATAGAAATCTTTCTATAATAATTATTCTTTATTATAACAGTTTACTCTAACGACATAATTATATGAAACCAATCTTCATAAAAAATTGATTATATTTCTTAGGTTGTTGCTAGAGGAGGATTCAATCATGAAAATATATGCACGGAAAATAAATATATTTAAAATTACGTATATATAAAACTAAATTGTTTTAACTTTTTTATAATTTGAATATTACTGTACAAATTAATAATTGAAGCTAAATTCTGATTGGCCACTGAGAAGATGGAGCCCACATCCCACAAACAATGGTCAAGTAACATGCTTAGCTATCCCCACCATCAACACTAACAAATATGGAGTTATATTTTTTTTAAAAAAAAAATTCCATACTTTAAGGTACTATGTATTTTTTATTTTCTTATTCTATTTGAATTTGATCGACCTCTTAATGAATATGCTACCTGACTTGCATATTCTTTTACTAATTTTATGTGATACATGTTATATGGTTGCCTCCTATTAATATCACTATTGTGTAAATAGCTGGGGGAAAAAATAAAATTATTTAGCAATATTTTTATCTCAACTGAGATTTGATCTCTTCTCACTTATCATATATTTGTGTGTTATCTCACTTTTGTTATTGTGATAATCGTGGTGTTGAAAACAATTCAGATGTATATCGATTAATTTTACAAAATATATGCTATATTGTTATTTTCTATTAGTATAAATATTAGATAACTTTGTTCATCAAGAGCTTAATAGATAGAAAGAAATTGCTTAGTAGTTTGTCTTTGTTAAAATTTGATCTCTTTTTCGCTTATCATATATTTCTATGTTATCTGCTTTTTTTATTGTGATAATTGTGGTGTCAGATCAATTTTATGTGATACATGCTACACCATTATCTTCCAGTAATATAAATAAAGAAACTTACGTAAATTTCATTAAGTTAATTATTTAGATACACTCTATTTTACAATACTATGTATTTTACCAGATTTTGGTGTCTCCTAATACGTTCAGATGCGTGTATCTCGGATACATGAGGTCAAAATTAGGTGTAATCTGTTCTAGATACATTGTATCCAAGTGAATTTGCATGTATCTGCGATACATAATAAATCTCGCTTGCCTCACTCGCCTCTCTCCATCTCGCTTGCTACTCTCCCATGTATCTGGATACATGTGAATCTCGCTCGCCTCCCTCCCCAATATCGCTCACCTCTCTCCCTATTTTTGTCTAGTAAAAATGCATGTATTTAAGTGTATTTTCTTCAATAATGATAGAAAATTCTTAATTAGTGGTAAGATATGTAATATTTTAGAAGTACGAATAATAATAATATATATGATAGTAAAATATGTATAATTATGTACTTTAGATAAAAAATTTCCACTAAAAATGAGACATATGAAAAGAAAAATTACTTAGGATTTTTATCTATGCTGGAATTTGATCTCGTCTCAGTTATGGTATAATTTTATCTTATTTCACTTTTATCATTGTTTCACACTTTTATACCATACAATTCTTATTTCTAAATAAAAATGAATAATTAACAGCCCACACTAACCAATTTTTTTAATTTAATTTTCATCCGATGTTTGATACTTATACGAAAGTTCGGTTAATTTAGATACACATCATGTGGGTCCCACTCAAAGAAAAACGCTCTCTATCATTGATTTTTACGTTATAGCCGTGTAGGGCCTCATTCAAGGAAAAACACTCTCTACTAATGATTTTTTTATATCTAAAGCTCGAACTTGAAATTTCTAATAAAGAAAAAGACAACGTCATTCACTGCACCACACCTTTTGATCGTCACGCTAACCAATTTAAAATAAGATAAATAGAAAAATCACCATGCAGGATTCCAACTCATTATTTCAACATCTGAAATCTCTACATTTTAGGGAAAAAATAAATAAATAAGAGCATGCACATGCAATGGAGGCCATATATATAGGGTCCACTTCTTTTTTCTTAAGTTTTCCAGAATGATCCAAATTTTCTTTAAACAAACAAAAATCTACATTCTTGAATGTATTTAAATCAAATATAATATAGATTAGTAAGTGTATATGTATGATTCTGCAGAAAATAAAACTTATAATTTTGGGGGACCATAAAAAAACCCATACCCTTTGTTCCCGACAATTATATATATATATATATATAAAAAAAAAAAATCATCATGGACACATGGTGACATATGATGGGGATGGGATGCCCTTATCATTTACCTTCTTATTTTTTCAAAATACATTAATAATAATTATATAATCAGATCACTTATAAAACAATTTCAAATTTTCGTAAACACTATTGAATAATATGGTAAAAAAATGGGAGGAACCTGTTATCTAGAGTTAAACTATATTGAAAATATAAAATAAATTTTGCACTGTGTGTGTAGAGTTAAACTATATTGATAATATAAAATAAATTTTGCACTGTGTGTGCATATATTTAAATCTATTTTGCTGTAGCAAGTTACATACATAGTATTGTAAGGCAATTTAACTTAATTGTATAAAGATATTGCACAGTATTATCGTTTGGTAGAGTGTATTAGGAAATATAATGCATGCATTAGGTGCGTGTATTAGTAGTACCTTGTTTGATATACTTTTTCTTGCCATGTATAACTAATGCTTGCATTACTTATACACTCTATTGTGTATTAAGTTGTGTATTACTAATACAAAGTAATTATAGGTATTAGTAATACATAGCATTTAACACTTACATTAGATTAAATAATTATAAAACTACCCTCAAGCCTTTTTAAACATTTCCTAACATTTTCTCTTCTTTTCATTTTCTTTCTTGTCATATGTTTTTATTTTTATTTTTATTTATTTTTCAGTGTCTTTTAATTTGTTGGTGTCTTAATAGACTTTATGGTCTCTTAAGTATCTTTTTTTTTTTAAAAAAAAAAATCTAATTTCAACATAATTTAATCAAAAAAAATTACTATTGTGTCGATAAATTTGATAAAAAAATTCTTTGCCAACTTTTCACAAAAATATTTTGACTCAAATAGTATAACTATTTAATATTATTTTTGAAAAAAAGAAGAAGAAGAGGAGTTAATGATGTCTTAGCAAAGAACTTTGTTGCAAGGAAGTGTAAAAATAAATAAAGTGTGAAGGGTATTTTTGTAAACATATATTTTTAAATAGAAATTATGCAAGATTTGTTATTTCTAATACATCAAACCAAACAGTGTATGAGAAATAATGTTGGAATAACTAATGCAAGCATTACTAATGCAACCACTACTAATGCAAGCATTACTAATACACCCTATTTTATATTATTCTTATACACTCTACCTAACGAATTAGTTAAAGTGTGTTTAGTATGGAGGGAAATATTTTTCAAAAGTTGATTTTAGTTTTTTTTATATTTGATTGGTCAAAAAAAAATTTAAAAAAATCTAGAAAAATAATTTCTTAATTATAGAGAAAATATCCTCCTTAGTGGAACTAGCGAAAATAAGTTTATAAATGACATTACGTATTAATTGTCTCATCTCTACCCTCAGCTCCAACACACCTCACCTTCGCTTCCACTCGCACCCCTATACCATTCCCACCACCCTTGTCTCTCTAATGTTTGTCTAGATTATATAATATAATCATCGGATAATATCTTTTGTTTTATTTACTAACCACTAGATAATAAACTTCACTCATTTTTCAGAAAAATATTTTATGTAACAACATTTTTCTTCATATCAAACACAACCCTTAATGACCCTTATACCATTCCAACCACCCTTTGTTTCTCTAATATTTGTCTAATTATATAATATGATTATAGGATAATATCCTTTATTTTATTTACTAACCATGGCCACCAGAAAATAGATAAGAAACTTCACTCATTTTTCACGAAAATATTTTACATAGGGATATTTTATGTAAATACGTCTTTCTTTAGATCATACACACCCTTAATGCGTATAAGTTTTTTAAATATTATTTTTCTTTGTCTTCTAGTATTCAATAACTATTGAAACTCGATTAAATTCAATTTCATTCATTATATAAGACATTTTTAAAAGTAATTATTCTAACAAGATTTTTTTTCAGAGATTCAAATTCAAAATTTCTGACTAAAATTTTAAAAGAATATTGATGCATATAGTTTATGAGCCATCTAAGATTGGGGGTATGTTAGCCACCCCACATAGCACTCACAAAATAAAGAAAGTAGGCATTATATGTGGGGAAAATGAACCCTACTTCCCTTAGTCTCCTCTATAAAGCTGATTAAAATTTCACACAATAAAATTTATATATTGCTAGTGTGGTCCATCCAACACATTAATTTGTTTCATTCTCTATATCTACATGGCCTATGTCTTTAACTCTTCTCTCTTCTCACAAATCAACTATTTTTCTCAAATTCTTCTCTCTTTTTTTAAAACTTGTTCAATTTTTCCTTATATTAAAACTTTAAGAATTGACAAGTTTTACGCTGGCGGTTGATCGATGACGATGACTAAGTCCTAGTCATGCTTTTCCACAGCTTTCTTGAACTTCTTCTTGCTAAATTTTGATCTCTAAATTGATAATTTTGAGATGAAATTTTTGAAGCTATGAAAGTCCAAGAAAGCTGTGGGAAAAGATGGCAAGCTTTGGACTTATTTTTTACATTTTCCTTCCTATGGAGTACACTTGAAGATTATCAAGCCAAATTTTCATGGTAAATTCTTGATTTTTTTTAATATATAGTTTTTATTTATTTAATTAAATTCACTTTTAAATTGGTCATGAGTTAGATAATTCAATTACTTGGCATACTTAATATTGTGAATTCTCTGAATTAATTACCTATTATACACATTTATAGGGAATTATGGTTTTTAAGACTTCTGAAATTAGTTTTGAAAAATCAGCCGGAGCAGATATCCTTTCGTCTGAAAATTACATTAAATAATATGTGTCAGTTTAAAATTATATATGGAGAGTAAATGATGAGCTCTAGCGGTAAAAATTCTACTTCTATCACCTAAATTAGGAGTTTGAAATTAATTTCCCAAAATTAGCTGTGATAAAATACCTTAAAAAAATTACATTATATATATAAAGAATAAATTTAAATTATTTGGTGAAAAATTCTGTCTTCGCCACTAAAAATCAGATCCACATTTTTTAAACCATGGAAGGCTTTAATTTTCCCCCTTTTTTTGGTTTATTGTTTCTTGAAAAGGGAAAGGAGAAACTTTTGGATTTTTCTCATTTTGTACACTTATTATTTAATGGAAATTACATTTTCTTTCATTTATAGTTTTTTTCCATTTTAAAAATATATATTTTTCCTGATTTGCTTGACTTTTTAAAAAATCAAAGTGATGAAAACATAGTGAAAAAAATGGCAGAGAAGATTCCCTGCCTTTCATCAATTATTGATATAAATTCATCTTGTTTGCCCTTTTGTTTTTGCTCTCTCTGTGATCTTTCATACATTTCAGTGGGAAAAAATTTAAATTTTATTTATTTTTGGGTAATAAAAGGTTAAAATTTTGTTACTATATATGAGACAAAAAAATTAATAATCCTTTTAACCACACCCCTTGTCCTTCTCACTTACCATTTAAAGATATAAAACACCTAAAAAGACAAAAATTCTCAATTCGCAATTCAGTTTTAACACAAAGATTTTAAGTTATATAAATTGACATTTATGAAAATATATATATATTACTATAATATTCCTAACTTAGGTTGTGACTTTTTCGATGAGTTGTGACTTTTCCGATAAGTTATGACTTTTTTCAAAGGATTGTGATTTTTCGATGAGTTGTGACTTTTCCAAAGAGTTGTGATTTTTTCAATAAGTTGTGACTTTTTCAATAAGTTGTAACTTTTCCAAAGAGTTGTGACTTTTCCAAAGTGTTGTGACTTCTCGGGAAGGTCATGATTTTTCAAATAAGACACAAAAAATATTTGTTCATACTATCTCTATAAATAGAGGGGCTTTCTCTCATTTTTCAACCACAATTTTTTTCTAATCTCCTACTCTTCTTCTTCTTGCATTTTAATTTTTTTTTGTGATTTATTGTCGTTGAGTGAGTTCGAAGTTTAGTGGACTATGAGGTGCCACTACTCTGATGAAGTAAGTCGTTCTATCCTAAGAGGGTATATTTCATAGCCTCGAGTACTTGAGGAAAATAATATAATTTTGATGATATAGTAATTATATTTTTGCTTAATATATACATTAGTATGTAATGTTCCAATATATGAAGTTAACATGATGTAGTTTAAATTCATTTATTTTTGTTAACAATTTCTCTTGTGATGTACATATATGCTTCTGAATATTTTTCCCCAAAAATTAGAGAATTTTCACGATTTGTTTTTTATGCTCAAGACAAAAGAATGACTTTATTTATCAATGTTACTTATGTGATTTAGACTCTCAGGAAGTTTGCTTCAAAATAGTTATTACTATATAAACATTGCTCTTTTGTTTTACTTATTTCCTATTTCTTAATATTTCAGTATTTTAGACGAATAAAAATTCATATGACTTTTAATAACGCCAGTTGAAGTTTGTATTAGTTTAACTTTTATTATTTATTTATATATGTCACAAATGTATTATCAAGTTAACGAGATCTTTTAACTTCAAAATATATTATTTTAAAATGTTCTGAGTTCTTTTTTTAAACAAATCACAACAAATTTGAAAATATGTGAATATATAAAATGTAGTTGTTCTCTTCACATGTTCATATGACATCTAAACAATTTAACGTAGAATACACATGCAAAACACATCTGGTTAGATGACAAGAAAAATACAAAACAAATATTGTCTATAAGGTAATATTAGTGATATAAGACTAATTAGATGAACTTCATCAAATTGAAATAAATATATACATAATTACATTTAACTAATAAAAATTTCCATTAACCATCTTCATAGTTTTGCATGAATAAGAGATATATATGGATCCACATTGAACATTCACAAAAGAATCTGCAATATTATTTTTTGCTAAGCTTATTATTCAAATTTTCGCTTAAATAAGCACTACTATTTACTATAACATATATTTTTGAAATTCGTAATCACGTGCAATGCACATGTCAAAAAACTAGTATATAATAAGCATACGTAAGGTGGTCGAATATCGTGTGATTTGTTGCTAAGCTTATTCTCTCGTGTGATTTGTGAGCCATTATACTAAAACAGATTTATCATGTGTGCGCTCAAAAAATATCGATTTGGATTCGCTTTGTCATCAAACAGAATATATGTTGGGCAGTAAGACTCTTAGATTTTGATAATACTACTGATTAAAGATATAAATTAATTTATCTAAAAAAAAGTCATAATTAATTGTGTTGTTGTTGCTGCTGCTGCTTCTTTTTTTTCTTTCTGTTTTGGTGATAATATTCTATAAAAATGTGAGTATTAACCTAATGTACTTAAAATTTGTCATTTGTTTATAATTGACCAATTCATGAAAATAATCAAGTTAAAATTTTCACTAAAGAGATAAAAAAATATATGAAGAAATCCAGAGTTATTAAACTAGTATATATATATATATATATATATATATTACTAGGTGTAAACTTGATTATTACATAGTGCTTAATGCTAATTTAGATTCCAATATCTACTAATTAATCATCTTAACTAATTAAGCATTGTTTCAATCTTATAGTAAAAAGAAATCTTATACACATTTTTTTTTTGAGTGTGTGTGTATGTAGGGTGGGGGTAAAAGGGGTTGCTATCAACATACCAGTGATAGTTAAGCAATTCATAACAAATTATAGGAGAAGTAGTTTAACTTACTATACATGTATATATATTAGCATTTATGTTATTCAGACTCTTTAAAAATATTACGAAATACGTTTCAAATCCTTCAAAAATAATATATTTTGAAAGAGTCTGAGCAACGTAGATTTGCAATGTGTAGCCCATAATGTATGTATATATAGGTAAATAGTGGGGTAGCTAGCTTAGCTAGGGTACACTATGGTTATTTAAATAGGCCAGACAATAAGGGATGGTTGCTCTGTGAAATTTAAAAAGATATGAGAGTACTACTTTGATTACATTATTATTTATATACAAATAGTTTTTTTTTGTTAAAACACTCAAACTTTCATAAATGTTTGAGGAAGGTATAGTAACAACAATTAATTTTTGGGGTGAAATTATTACTAGTTGGTAGCGTAAAGATTATTTATACTATGAGCAAATTTTAACTTATAATGTATAGTAGATCAATTATCATTTTTACTAGGTTATCAACTAAATTAATGCATATCATAAAGATTTACTATGCCCAAATTAAAGTTTGTATTGTATTGTATTGAGTTGAATTGAGAAAAAATATTAACTATGTAACATACTTTTTTTTAGTTCATTTTGCTTTTCTAATTATGTTGCATAATTATAGGGGTGGAGCTAGAGGGGTCAGAGTTACATTAATCTAAAAAGAAATTATCGGATAATCACATTGTATATAAAAAGTCAAATTTTATGATATCTATGATACCCTTTTTTCCCCTCATATAAAGGGAATTGAAGAGGATTAATAAGGGTTGTTTGGTATGAGAAAAAAAATATTTTTTCAATTTTTTCATATTGATTGGTCGAAATTTTTGGAAAACAAATTCTTTAGGAAAAATAGTTAAGGAAAATAACTTTTCAGATAAAATTAGAGAAAATAAGTTCCATAAGTCACATTTTACGTTGATTGTCTCTTCCCATATACCTTCCAACACTCTTCACATTTACCCCCATAGCCCCATCCCTACCACCCACACCCCTAATAGCCACCCGATCACTTAGCAGAATATTTGTTTAGATTATATATAAATATTTTAAAGATAATATTTTTTGCTTACGTATCAAACATTAAGAATATAAGTAAGAAAATTACGGAGTTTCATTTTCCTTCCTGATGAACCGACCCTAGAAAGTAATTTGGTGGTTACTCTCTTTATTGCAACGGCTAATATTTAATAATTTTATTATTTTTAAAAGCATGTCAGAATGTTATATTATTAATTATAGAGAAATCATTTCTTTTCTCTGACTAACTTTGCAGGATATATGCAAGTGAGTTGCAAAAATGCTGTCACCATAAAGTTTTTATTGAATAATTGTTGTACAACAAAATTATGTGTATTAAAGTATAGTACCATGCACAGAATTAAACACCAAAGCTAGCTAGCTACTAGCGGAGGTGGAATTAAAGTTGTATCATAAGGAGTTTATTCGAATTTTCTTTATTAAAAAAAATAATTAATATTTTAAAAGTTTCTTTCTTCAAATATATATATATATTGGTTGTACAGTACAAATTTCCAATGAAGGGCAATTGAATTACTTCCATTACACGTGGCTCTGGCTCCGCCACTGGCTAGCAGATCATGTTGTGTTGGCTAGCTATTTGGGGGGATGGATTTTGTATGTTTGGTTGGATTCATTGCTTTTGACTTGAATTATGTATATATGTGTATATGAATATGGAAAAAATATTTAAATATATACATATAATAAAATCATACAAATTTTAAATAAATTTAGATTTTAAATTCACTTGATCGAAAACCTAGTATTACCAACCAAATGATAATACCTTTTATCATTTATATGTAATAATAAATAAATATGGAGGAAACGGTATATATAACTTTTTCTGTTATATTAATTGTAAAAGTAAAATTGTTTTCTTTATTTTAATGACGTAGCTAACATGGCAATTTTTATCGCTAAATGATAAAAAAAAATTATTAATTCTATTTAATGACATATTAGTGATGAATTATGAGCTATTTAGCGATAAATTAGCAATGGGTGCATATCATTGGCATGTGCAAAGTGGAAGTAAAATTTATGGGAGTGGCCAATGATTTTGAGAGCATATGGCTATAGAGGAAAAGTTAAAACAAAAAAAGATGGACAATAGAAATATAGTCATGTCACTATTAGCATCAATTTATTATTATTATTATTATTATTATTATTATTATTATTTTGACGGAAATAACATTAAATAAAGCTAATAGTATAAGTTTGATAGTGAAAATGGCCTCTCAACAGTTAATGGAAACTTTGTCTACCATGAAATGGACTTGAATTTAAACATATAGCTATTGGCTCCTTTTGCAACATGGCCATAATTGTCAAGTAGTAATAACATTTGCAACTACTCTTACAACATCACATTACAACTTACTTTTTTCTGGTTTGTTGTCTGGTGTTTAATATATGTTTTTGGCTCGATCGATTCAAATTTATATAGAAAAATTTCATATCAAAAGTAAATTACTTTATATCAAGAATGATTTCATATTCAACGCTTAAATTTAAGATTTTTTTATTAAAAATAACGAAATATTCTAGAGAAAGTCGCTATTATTAGTTAAATGTATTTATTTATGATATTGATTTGGGCAATGATATGTTCGATTGATACGAAAGACGAGGACTTAGTCCAACTATATATATACATGTTGTGATATTGATGGGCAATAATGTATTCGATAGCGAAGATGAGGATGATATGCTTTGATAAGATGACTAAGTATGAAGATCTCTCACCTACGCAATAAAGAATTGAAAGTAACAAAAGCAAAAAAACATACACATGGAAGACAACATATAGTTGGGATGACAAGGTGATTGATAAATTTGTTTCTACCTGACAAAGCATAATCATATGACAGTGTCAATAATTTTAGCAAGATTAAATAAATTCAAGAAAAAGTAATGAACTATCAAGTATTATTGGACAAATTTAAAGAAGATGACAATAAAGTAAAAATACTTTACTTTAGATGAGCAAACTATTTGTTTAAAAAGGTATACAACTATGCATATATTAAAAAGAAGCTTGAGGTTGATAACTTAACTTTATTCTTGGCTTTTATATTCTTGTATTACTTAAGCATCCTCGTTTGCAATATCATCATAAAGTGTATTATAAACTCTATGTTGGATCACAAAAATACCTAATTTTCTCTAGCATTTATTTTCTCCATGCTTATTAATTAGTAAATATTGTCTACCTCATTAAGATTGATAGGGTAAGGTCTATCCCTCCTTATTTACACTTACTCATGTTGAGAATTTTTAAAAAACATATTTATCTATAAAGTGAATAGTAAAATATCAATTTTCATTCAATAAGTATACATATAGAATATAATATTATATATATATTAAAACTCACAATATTTAAATTCTGAATATACTTGTTTGTTTGACATAGGTTTTTTCAGTCCCCCATTGGGAGGAAACAAATTAAGAAAAAAAAAATATAGCAAGTGGAAATATTTTAGAAAATGTGAAAGAGTTTGCATTGGAATTCAAAAGAAATAATTCAAGCACAAAATTTTTAAGCAAATACTAACAATAATATGGTCAAATTACTTTTCCCATGACCCATAAAACCATATCCCAATAAAACTTCCCAAAATACAGAAGACCACCCCCCATCTTTCCTGCACCAAAGCAGCAAAAATTCAGGCATACAAAATGAATAATGCATGTGCAATAAACAAGAAATTCATTAACAAGTGGCCAATATATAAATATATATATCGGTAAAAATTTATTTGTACCCGATATTTAAATAAATAAAACACTAACTTATTATAGATAAGCAATAACTAAAATGAGAATATATATTAGTTAATTAGTGTGTTACACAAATAAGTTTTGATGTTATCTTTTATATGAATTTATTTTGTTGTGGCATCTTTTCATGGACAAAAGAGGTTCAAATTAAATAGCTCCAAGGACAGCCAAATCAAACATAAAAGATTATGTTTGATCCAATTGAAACTCTTTTTTGTGTTAGTACAATATAGTGATTTTATAATTTATTTTCCACCATAAATAAATAAAAGATGTTATAGGTGTCTAATCTTAACTTTTCAACATTATCTATTTGTCCACATGCAAAATTACACTTAACTATTAGACAAACACTATACTACCAAACAATAATTTAATTAATTAATTGAATGTTGATCCCATCTGTTTGACTTTAAACCAACAGTGTTTCTGAAAATTAAAAGAACTTGACCCTCTAAAGGAAAGCAAACAAAAACCAATCTATTGAATTAATTAATTAATTAATAATTAAGAGCACTAATCAAGAATCTTACAGCAAAAAGGTAAGATTACAACTTCTTCTTTTTAGTATAACAACTTTAATAATGTAATTTTTTGAAATATATTAAAGAAGTGCAAAAACATAAAACTCCGAAAAGTTAATTACTATTTGTCCTTCGTGAAGTCTCAATTTCGAACTTTAATATGAAATCAGCTTTGTTAGGAAAAACGTATATCCTCCAAAATATAAAAAAATTCAGTGTGAATCTAAATCAGTCGAATGTTATGAGAGTATCAAACACCAAATAAAAAATAAAA
Source organism: Solanum chiquidenum (assembly GCA_029582725.1). Classification (NCBI taxonomy): domain Eukaryota; kingdom Viridiplantae; phylum Streptophyta; class Magnoliopsida; order Solanales; family Solanaceae; genus Solanum; species Solanum chiquidenum. Next base: position 16,152 of record JAJOOS010002436.1, read on the forward strand.
AAATAATTGAAAAGTATAGATGAAGGAACAAGCAACTCTAGAGTAAATGTAAATAATATACAAAATTAATTAAAAAAATTATAAAAAAAATCTTTATACCATCCAAAGAAGAGGCAACAACTGTGGGATCTGATATAAAGGTATGTCAGCCTTAACAAGACAAAACAATATAGTATATTGTTCCTTGCTACATAATTGTCTTTGCCATTGTAGGAAAACAAAAAGTAAAAAACCCTAAAATAAATAAATAAATTATATAGTAGTTTTATTTCTTTTACAAGATTTTGACTAAACAAGTTTCTTTCCCAATGTGAATTTTTTTTTGGCTGTGGAGGTGGGGTGGATGGGGTGGGGGTGGGGTGTACATTTTCTTGTCTAAACTTGCATGGCCTAGTCCAGTTTGGTCTGACATCCATGTATGCACACACATGTTTGCTTAGGTTTAATCATTAATCTCTAAATTTAATTGATTGAACTAATTTAAATTTGTGTCTAACATGCCTACAAATTAGGTCGATTAATCGTTTAATTATCCAATATTAAAATTTGATTGGTTAGACTCGGTCAATTATTTGATATCCAAAGTTAACTGATCAAACTAATTTAAAATTTGAACAGGTCGGCTGTAGAAAAAATTGAGGCTCCAACTTTTTTACTTAATAGTGAATTTTATTGATTTACTTTTGCTTTGACAATATTTTAGTTTGTATAAACAAATAAAAGTTTAAAAACATTTTTAAAAAACAAAGAGGTAAACAAAAACCGTATACTTTTTATAGATGGTAGAAATAATTTAGAATACCGGATTAAACTATTCAAATTTATATCAATAAATATACTTTTATACAACTGCATCCATCAAATTGTATTGTAAAACATGTATTATAAAATATGATCATCCAAAAAATTGTATTGTAAAACATGTGTTATAAAACATGATTAACATCCTAATATAACAATAACAATAATGTGTAGTTAAACACTAAATATATTTTTCTTTTAGTAATTAAGTATTATAAAATACAAGTATGAAAAATGGAACGAACTTTTTATTAATAATTTTATTGCATAAGGTCTGACTAATTGTTAAATCGTTCAACTAAGTATAGATGATACCTAAAACTTTTCATATAAATGATCACTAAACTGTATATAAAACTTAACCTCCAAAATGTACATAACTACTATTCCGACTACAACTAACTCAAACACCCTACACCATAATATATTTTATTATATAAAAAGTTGAACATCCTACAACATACCTGACCAAACGAATCCGAAATAACTTAACAAACTATTTTGTGCCGAGTTTATCCATATATACCAGTACATTTTATTAAATAAAAAGTCGAACATCATACTACAACATACCCAATCAAACGAATGAAAATATCTCCAAAATAACTTGACAAACTATTTTTTGCCAAGTTCCTATCCATATATAGGAGATATATACCAGAACACTGACATTGAAATTGTAGCGATTATGAGGTTAAGATTAAGAGAAAAATATTTAAAAATAAAAAAGTAAGTTATTCTATTACTTAGAATTTATAGTGATATATAATTATAATTAAGTTAAGACATATATATGAAATTAATTTAAAACATATATATATATATATATATATATATGAAATCTTAAATTTGAATGCATCATTTAAAATAGCTTTTCATAAAATTCTAAATAAAATACTAAACTTATGAAACGTGACATAATTTAAAATAACATGAAAATTTTGATAATCATAAACAAAATTATATGAAAGTCAGTACAATTTAAACATTATTATATGAAATTCAATACAATTTCAACAAGAACCGATTAGAAACTATAATATAAAATTAAGAATAAAGTTTTATGCATCTTGCTCTTTACAAACCCATCAGATCTATAGAAGCTATCTATATTAAATAGATACATACACAAATACATGGACACCTTTTAATTATCTGCAAAAATACATGCATTTATAGAGAAATACCAAGTTGGTAAAAAAAAATCATATAAAAATATAGTAAAAAAAAAAGTTAAACATATATAGATCTGCAAATCAAAACCGTGCATACCATATCGGGAAACTATATAAACAATAAGAACATACCCCGTGTAATCTAATAGTGAGATCTGAAAAAGATAGGATACATACAGATCTTACTTCAAGAGATTATTTCTGATAGATCCTCGACTCAAAACAACCGATTAACTTCAATTCAATTGTAGCAATTGTAGCAATTCTATTTGACCCTATCTGTATCTTCCCACAGCCTTATTGAACCGCAACAACAATATGAATCAATTTTCCATTTTGTGAATTGAAATTGTAATTAGATGCAGTTCAAGAAAGCTGTGGAAAAACACAAAAAGGACCATTTTTTGCAAAGGAAACAAATTAACCCTAATAGGAGAAAAAAACGAAGAGAAAAAATGAAAGGTTTTTTAAAAAAAATAAAAATTATGTGTTTTATGAGTGTGATGAAGTGAAGAAAAGGAGTGGAGTATTTATAGGGGGGAATTGAATTACTTTAAACCACACCAATCCCAAGAAGAATATTTGGGCCTAAAAAGAAACTCTCCTCTGATCACAAACCCACTTTTTTCAACCTATTAAAAAGCCTACATTTTTTCATCCCATTTATAATATACTTTTCTCAAATAATTAAATTATTATTAGTACAATTTGTATTTTTATTGTAATCCCTCCCAAGGAATTTACTCACCTTTTTTGTTTTGTTGTGACTCGAACTCACAATTTTCACATTGCTTTTTTGGTGACTCGAACTGATAATCTTCATATTGAAAGTGAGGAGTGTTTATCATCCGAACAATTCTCTCTCGTCTAGTACCATCTTTCTGATGGAGACTCATTCAGAATTTAATATTTATGGGTGTGTTTGGTATGAAGGAAATGTTTTCAATAGAAATTATTTTTCCAGAAAAGATTTTTTTGAAAAATAAGTGGATTCCTTACTTATCTTTTAGTGTTTGGTGGTAAATAAGCAAAAAAAAAATATCATCAACATTTATATATAATCTATCAAAACATTATAGAAGTACAAAAGGGTGGGTAGTGGAGCCTTGGAGTGGAGGGGGGTGCAGTGGGGGTGAGATGCACAAAGTATCTCGCACTAGCGACGTCCAAAAAAAAGGACACACCTCATTTATCATTGGTAAAATAATTTATAACCACAAATATTTATCTTATTTTAGACCATAACCATAACTCATAAGTATCAAAAAAAAAAAATCATTCTTAGCGGCATTTGGTCATTCACTTTCTTTGAATTGTTTAAAGTTGAAGTTCTGTTTGGCTATACTTTTTACAAAGAATATTTAGAATCTGGATATAATGTTCCTATATGATTCATACCCCCTCCCTCAAATTTCTAAACCTAGCAAAATCAGTCAATTTGACTAATTTACTTTAGATATACAATCAAATATGCTCTAGAAGAGTAATATATCAAAATTGATACATAGTTATATGATGTCATAGATTAGATTTCATGTACCAGCAACTACATACTACTACATATATTTTTTACTTTATTTTGATTTTCTTTTTGAAGAAGAAATTGAAGTTAAAAGTTGTGTTTGATCATAGTTTGTGAATAATGTTTGATTGTTTGAATTTACTTTTTCCTAAAAAATATGAAATATAATTTAAATATAAAATCTAATTTAAATTGAAATATTTTTATAAAAATAAAATTTTAGTTTAAATTTGAAAGAAGAAAATATATTAAAAGTGAAAATAAAGTTTTTTTTTTGTTTTTCAAATACAAAGTTGTATTTGATTTATCATGGCCAAACATTGATTTTCAAATAAACTAGGGGAAAAATCAAAAAAAGAAGTGAATAATTCCCATGATCATATGGGTCCTTAAACTTAATGCCGCGTTAAGCACCTTCACACGAATTGATTTGGACGTAGTATCATTTTATACTCGTCCATCCCAATTCATGTGAAGGTGTTTGTCACATTTTGTTTACCCCTCTCTTTGTTACTAGAACCCACAACATTTGAGTTGGAGGTGAGAGGTGCTTACCATCTGAGCAATTCCCTCTTGTCGATTTTATTTCACTGAATATTGAATTTGAGAAAGAAAAATGACTTTCAAACTTCTATTCTAAAATAAATAATAAAATATTTCTTTTAACCGTAAATTGTCTCATTAATTATAAAATATCAAGTTTAGAATATCAAATTATTTCTAATTGAGAAAATACGATAGTTTTTGGGAACATAATTAATGAAAAAAATTATGTTACATAAATCGATATAATTAGTTACGATTTTTATGCGGTTAGTATTTTTATCTTATTACTAATCGTACTTACCATACTTTATGATTTAAGTTATATGGGTTGATAGTATATAAGCCTTTTTAGGGTTGATCAAAATCGAAATAGAGAATCTGAATAAAAAATATTTGTTAATTTATTGGTAATGAGTTATTAATTTAGCAGTTTTGATAGCGGTTTTGAATTTTTTTATTATAGGGCTATCGTTCTTAATGGGTTGACATTTTTTTCTTAACGGATTAACCAATAACCCTATAGTAAATTGACAAATTACATTCATACCATTTGGTATATAAAGTTCTTGACTTGGAGTTTAGTTTCATACTTTTATTTCTGGTTGTCTCAACCTCTATGTAATTCTATAATGTGTCAATGTTTGTTTTTGAGAAAGATACAATATATCAACTCATGTGCATGGTTCATTTGGTTTGTCACCGTATTTCTAAGTAATTTTCATAATGTTTTTTTTTGCGTGTCAAATCTTAACGGTATAATCAATACCGAATTGATAACGACTAATAACCAATAAATTGTTAACTGATAAGTAAATATCTTCATGGTTCTATAACAATTTAACACGTCTACAAACTGATAATCGATAAGTCGAATAGATAAACTTTAAAATCAAACTGACTGATACGCAACCCTACTCCTTTCGTCAACTTTTACTTGTTGGATATATCAAAACTAATTTTTACTTTTACATATCACTTCTAATATATATATATAAATATTCTTATTTTACCCTCGACATTAATCACGTATTCCCTAAATTATTTTCAAAGACCTAATCACCTAAATACATTAATTGATATGAGTTGTGAAATAAAATACTCACTAATTATCATTTCTTAAAAGACGTACAAAATTTAGAAATGAATAAATAAAAATGAACGAATGAATTATATTTTTAAATGAATTACTCCCTCTGTCCCAATTTATATGACATACTTTCTTTTTTAGTCAGTCCAAAAAAGAATGACACATTTCTATTTTAAGTAACAATTTGCCTATAAAATGTCTTTTTTACCCTTAATGAAATGATTTACAACCACACAAATTTCTATCATTCATTTTGGACCACAAGTTTTAAAAGTCTTTCCATTTTTCTTAATGTTTGTGCCAAATCAATGTACATCATATAAAATGGGACGGAGGGAGTATATTTTTAACAATATCAATATAGTTTAATATAAGATAGCAAATTAATTTTCATCCTTGTGGATCTAACGGCTGTTATTGCATTACTGGATCATACTTTGTGGGTCCCACCTTTAGATCTGTCTATTTCCGTGGCGGTTGGAATTCCATCTTCAAGGGCCCCACAAATTGACACCTAATTTCCTAAATATTATTATATGAGCAATTATTTTATTTATTTTTAAAAATATTATAATATTATAATGGTATGGAACTTTTATTTCTTTTCAAATTTTATCTTTTGATAGTATATATGAGGGTCCTATGTTTTATGTTTGGTTGTTCTTGCAATTAAATTATTACCCTTCGATGCAGATTTAGAATTTAAATTGTATGATTTTATATTAATTTTAAATTAATATATAATAATAATTATTATTATTTGTATATTTTTAATAAATTTTGTTAATATACATTTTTAGATTTATGATATTATTGAGTTCGAAAAAATTCACGATTTTCTTCTACATCTACCTTGTTATTTTTTGTTTTGATTTTTTTATAGGTATCTTAATTTGATAGATAAATAAGAGCATTTTTCTATTCAAATATATGGTAAAATTAGCTTTTATTGGCCACATTTCAGTCATATTTTTGGGGGGGAAATAGTCATTATGATGGAGCAATTTCAATACAAGTATATAAATGAATTGACATAATTTGTTTTTTAAAGGTGTAGTAGTATGATGGAAATATTTTTAAACTTTTTCACATTAGATCAATTTTTATGTTTTAAAAAATGGATATATTTTTTTCCAAATTTAAGCAAAATAACTTTTCTACTTAAAGTAAGGAAAATATTTTTAAAACTGCTCTCAACTTTTGAACCTGATTTGAAACCTAACTCTTGACCTTATTGGATTTGTTTGAAAACTACCAAGGTTTTTGCCCAAACAAATTTCCTTTTTTTTTGGAAAGGAAGGAAAGTGTAGCATTGAGGTGAGGAGCGCGCTAGCTAGGTGGAGTCTCCTTTCGGAACTACTTCTTTTCCTTTCTCTCTCTATTATCCCATGAACTGTCAGTATCGAGACAAGTTGATCATGAACCCGACTCAAAACTCAACTCTTATCCCTGATCCCAACTCTCGACCCTAATCCTGACCCCAATTAGAGAATCGGCTCGTAACCTTGATGATCCGACTCTTATAACATTTTCAGATCAATGTCATAGTATTTTCTCAAATTGTACCTAAATGTTTTTTAGACGATATTTTCTTTTTACTAATCCAACACTAAAAAATCACTTATTTCTTTTAAAAAAAATACTTTCGTTCATATCAAACACACTTTAAAAATTAAAAAAAATTAAAATTCATAAAAAAAAATCCAAAAGAACATAGGGTTCTCACATGGTGGCATGTGAGGGTGACCCACATTGTTAAAAATGACATGTACCCCGTTATTTCCGGACTATAGGTTTGTTGCCCCGACATTTCTCTACTTACTACGATGCACCCTTTTATTATTAATATACTATAAATAAAATATACAAATTAAACCCATCTTTATTTTTTATTATTTTATTATATTACTCTTAATTAATTTGCTCTCATTATTATTTTATTATTTGTTGCATCTTTAGTGTTGTGTATTTTACGGTGGAGAATGTAGCAATTCGATTACGTATGTACATTCAAATTCAATATTGCTAAGAAATTGAAACGCAAAGCTTCTATCTGAATTCATCAAATTTAAAATTTATGTATGTTTCATGATGTAACAATTCGATTACATACATTTGGTTTTAATATTTCGACATAGAGTATAGATTTATAAGTGAAAACTTTATAAAAAAATTTAACGTGTATTATATATGAACTCATAGTTTGAAATAGTCAAATTTATATTTATGTCCATGCGATTCACCTATTATTAGCTTCAATAAATCATGTATTTCGATACGAAATATGTGTGTGAAAAAATATTTCTGAAAGTCATAATTTCAAGTAATAAGTTCTATAATAAGAATTTTAATGATTAAAATCTATGAAGTTAAATTTACTTATCACCCTCTATTCTAACGGCTCGACGGAGCTAGGGAGGTGGATGTAGATATTAATGTGGAAACGGATGTAAATTCAGGATTTTAATTTAGTGAATACAAAATATATATCTTATCAAAACTTTTTTTTTATGATAAAGCATTCTAATTAAATGCCACGTGTCAACGTATTTTGCTAGTTTAAGCACCAAAAGGTAATGATCGTCTATTACACAATTCACTATTTTGGCTAATATTTATAAATTATATCAATTGGTCAGTCTATTTAATCGAATTGATTGGTAAATACAAATTTTTCTTCATTATTGATCAACATTTATCCATCTCATTTATGAAACTAATGTAGCATAAACCATAAGAAAAGAAGGGTATCCTAGAATTTTTCATATATTATTTTTACGAAATGTGAGTTATCTAGAAATATATATATATTAACGGATGACATAGTCAAACGAAAATCAATTTGTTGTAGGCAAATATAAGTCATTTTCCCTAAAAAAAATTGAGTCAAAATTGATTAAATGGGATTTAATTAAGTATCCTTGCTTAAATTGTTTTGTCCAACATATATAGATCTACCCTTGGGTAATTAATTATTTTGGGGGAAGAAACATGGAATTATAAAAGTACAAAATAATATTAATGGAAGTTAGTGGGTTCTTGTTTAACTTAGCTGGCAATCACTAAATTAGTGTGTCATCTTTTTCATAATTAAGATAAGATGTATGCTTTGTTGGTTATTTGTTTGGTTTGATTAGATTAGAATATCCCACACACCTAACTTACTTTCTCTTTTTGAATCTTTTTCATAATTAAAGATAATACTTTTTTTTTTCCTTTTACTTTGTGGTGGTTGTGAAGGGGGGACCTTTCTCGTATCGACACTATTAAAAATAAAAGTTTTTTCTATCGCAAATTAATATAAAATTTGTGTTATAAAATATGAATTTTTCACTCTTTTCCCACCGAATCAGCAAACACGAAAATGCATGGTGGGAAGCAAATTGTTATTGAAATAATGGGGAACTTTCTAATTTTTTAATCTGAAAATATTATTACTATTTTTGCTTCTATCGCCGTATCAATTAAAATATTTATGGGAATAGATACTTAGCATTTTTACTGGGAAATTCGATAGGAAAATAGTTATTTTTTAGTAGTGTGAGGCATGATTGAATTTAAATTTGATCCACGCTGAAAAATTTCACATTAAAAGGTAAAATATTCCCGAATAAAGATAACTTCGTACTTGGGACTTAAACCTAGGCGGCCACTCTAATTAAGAATAGAGAAATATTTATTTCAGTCCCTTATTGATATATCACTGTGAATTCAAACTTTCAACGACTTGAATTTGAGACCTTTCTAGTTGAGAACAAAGGACTTTTAATCCCTTTATTGGTATATCACTTCGAATTTTAACTTTCAACTACTTGAAAGACGATTATAGAAAGTGAAAATGTATAAGGACTCATGTGATTTACCAAAGTGAAGTTATTTTTTCAAGTGTTCGTAACGAAATTCAATTAATCATACAAATATTTTGATAATCATGAGATATAATCGAAATATCAGAAGTAAAAATGCTGACAAAAATAATAAAAAATGGAGGAGCATATATATATATATATATAAACAAGAAATGGTGAACATGGTTTAGTTCCACTACTCATTTGGCTTGACCTAAGAAAGGTAATTTATTGAATTATTGTTTTTTTTGTGGGACTTAATTATTAGAAATTTTAGCTATTATGTGAGTTGTATTTTGGATGCATATGCTTCATTGGTTTATATAGAGAGAATAGTACTACTAGTTGAAAGTAAGATATGTCATTTTCTAAGTGATTTCTAGTTGGAGAAAACATGTAATGTTTGGTTGCTAAATGAAAATTTCCAGATTTTTTTAGATAAAGTTGAAAGTAAGATATGTCATAATCATATACTCTTTCTTGCATTTGGTTTATTAGAAGTAGAATCCTAAGTGAAACTCAAACTTAACTCTTAAAAACACATTATTATGAGCTTATCCATTTATAGGGTTAATTAAAAGTTGAATTCTAGATGAAACTCAAACTAATCATTTAATGTGACCTTTCGTTCAACTAGTTTACAAAATATGTAAGTTCTCTTCTTTGAATATCTTCTCTTTTGAGGCGATCGAGTTGGGGTCTATTAAAAACACTGCTCCTCTATCTTGTAAAGATAAGTACAAAATCTTCGTACATTCTACTCTCTTCAAATTCTACTTGTGGGACTATTCTACTTGTGTATGTTGCAACCATGTTAGTAAACTAGTTGGCTGAACTGTATCAGTAAGTTCCCTTTTTATCGTACAATTTATTATTCTAAATATTAAATTATATGCACATAAAAGATAGTACAAAATGATTTAATTCCTTACTCAAATCAACATACTTTTTTTATGGTAAATTTCAACTACAAATTAAAGATTATTGGATTTGTCACTAGTAAAATATTTTTTTTGTGACACGTATTTAAATTTCGTAAAAAAAAGAAGAAGATATACAATAAAAAAAATAAGGTATTTGTAATCTTCGAAAATAATTATACTAAAAATAAAATAAAAAATAATTAATTAGTACTAACAATAAGTATTTTGAGAGAGTAATAGAAAGAACAACAAACGTATAGTTACGTTGTTGCATGATTGAACTTCTAAAAAACATAAAATAAAATAATCTGACATCCTTCATTATTTTTCTTTTATTATTTCGAATTTCGAACAAGTAGTGTACTAAGGTAAAAATAAAATAAAAAATGTTGTTGGCAAAAGAGGGACTCCATTAAACAATGTAAAGTACTGTTCTTGTTTGAGGTGAAACTTTAACTAATCCACATGTATGATTAATTATAAGAATTATTTAGTCCAAAATTACAAAATAACAAGAAGATACTAATTTTTTTAATTTACCCTTTATTTATGTAGATAAAAATGAGTTCTTACATAACAAATGAACCATATTAATAGGTAGTAATAAATTATAAAGACAATTTAGTGAATACACTTCTTTTAGATTTAAGTGAATTTCTGAATAAATGCGCTAAAAATACCATATAATATAGACTAGAATATATGATAAGCGCGTAGTATAAGTAAGTCGTAAGATAGAAATAAATCAATTGTTATCATTTTGAAAATATGAATTTTGAAGTTTTTCGTTCAGAAGATATAACTCTTCATCAATATGAACATACAGAAATTTAGTGATTTGATATGTATTAGAGACGAAAAGAATCAATTGAGATACCCCACACAACTGGTATACGAAGAACAAAAGGTTTGAACTAATGAGAAAATTACTGAATTCTCTTGAACTCGAACGTAACACAACACACAACGCGCGCAACACTTCGTATATTAATTTAAAAAAGGATTAAGTTGGAGTACGTGTAGCTAGGTGATGGGAGACAAATGCATGGAAATTCACCTTGTACAACTTTGTCAGTCTAATGTATAACTTCTATAGATATATTTTCTACACCATCTTTTTACTACAAATCATATGACAAACCTTTGTCCGACAAGACTAAAAAAGGTTGTTTGTCTATTTGATTTTACCTATGCTTTTGTCTAATTTCCCCTTCATTCACCTACTCTTTTTTATTGACTATTTTTCCACTTTTGAGATGCTAGCCAAACAAAATTAAGGAATTAGAAAGAAATGTTGAGTTTTTTTTTTTAAAAAAAAAATATTAAATACTTTTTCTTTCATGTATGGTGTGTTGTACAATGTATCATTTTCTTGTGATGTAAGGTAAGATCGGTTTAGGATTATGAGATTCTTTTTAATCGAATACAGTAGGTTGTAGTATAAAATGTACTTCTAGGTAACTGTCCCGTAAATCTTATAGCTATCTTTATGAAGAATAAATACAAGCAGAAAGAGAATAGTAATATAGATTGTGATGGATGGTTGAGATCACTCAATCCTTGATCAGAAGTTTTGGGTTTGAGCTGTTGTGAATCAAAGAAAATCTTGTTTGGAATTCAGATTTAGTCAGATCTCAATTTAAATACTAAACACCAAATAAAAAAGAGAGAATAGAAAGAGCCTAACGTACTTTAATGTATCATTGCTTAAAAAAGTAGAGTCCGGAGCCAAAAGGGCAAAAAAAATTGTCAAAAATTCCAAAAGGGCACATCAAATTTTTTTAAAACCAAAAGGGAAAAATCGCTCCTGACGAAGCGATTTTCCTCTGACACAATGACTAAAAATCGCTGCCCTAACAACGACTTTGTCCAAAAACCTTTTTTCTTTTTTTTTTAATTAAAAATCGCTGCCATAGCAACGATTTTAAGTCGAATTTGTTTTTCCTTACATGCTGCAGGGGCAGCGTTTTTCATACCTATTGTTAATGTGCTATTATTTTCATGCCTATTGTTAATTATTAATAATATAAAAATAATAAACAAGACAGACAGTACACTCAATAAAATTATTGAAGCATGAGGAAAATTGAATTATATATCATAAATAATAATAAAGAATATTGAATTAAAAAAAGAACTTCAAAAGGGGCAAGATTAAACACATAAAAAAAAATCCTGATTTTTTTTAATTTTATCAAAATCGCTGGAAGTATAGCGTTTTTTTTTTAAAAAAAAATTATACTCTTAGCAGCGATTTGAAGAAAAAAAGATTATTTTTTTTTGAGAAAATCGCTTTTTTTTAACGGACGACGTCAACTTTTGTCAGAAGAAAATCACTCCTGACGGAGCGATTATGCCCTTTTGGTTAATTTTTTTTTTGATGTGCCGTTTTAATTTTTTGAAAGAAAAAAGTTGCACTTTTGGCTGCGGACTCTTAAAAAGTATACCATCCACACCATGACTCACCATTGATGATAGTATCATCCAATAGTGTACGCAGGATTTTTAGTAAACAGTATTTATATTTATAGAAGAAAGGATAAAATCTTAATTATCAAGAATGTAGAAAATAATTAGAGCTACTATTAGTATCATCATTTTATAAATATTGGTTATTATTTCATGTTATTCTTATCTTTAAGAGATTTGGGTCAGCCCAATAATTGGAACAACAAGCCAGCTTTTAGCGGCCCACAATTGAATATATTAAACTTGAGGAGGAATTGAGACAGACATACAATTATTATATACAATTGACAGCATATAGCCCAATACTAATTAGCAATTAATAATTCAAAAAAGAAGAAGCATGTAATAGCCTAAAAGGAATATAACGACTTTTTATAGTTTTTATTAGGAACTTTCACATATAGCCACTCAAAAATAATCTAATTACTCTCCATAGCTATAGTTTGATAATTATAATTCGTAGCTACATGTTATAGGGAGGAGAGAGGTGAGCGAGACTGGGAGAGAGAGAGGAGAGAGGCGAGCGAGAGAGGGCAAAAAGTGGGAGAGGTGAATTGTATATGTATATCGGTTAGATAATTGTCTATTATACATATGTATTTGTATATATGACAAGCGAGATTTAGAAAGGGAGGAGAGAGGCTAGCGAGATTGGGAGAGGGAGGAGAGAGGCGAGCGAGAGAGGGCAAAGAGTGGGAGAGAGGTGAATTGTATATGTATATCAGTTAGATAATTGTATATTATACATATGCATTTGTATATATGACAAGCGAGATTGGGAGAGGGAGGAGAGAGACGAGCGAGATTGGGAGATGGAGGAGAGAGGCGAGCGAGAGAGGGCAAAGAGTGGGAGATAGGTGAATTGTATATGTATATCGATTAGATAATTGTATATTATACATATGCATTTGTATATATGACAAGCGAGATTGGGAGATGGAGGAGTGAGGCGAGCGAGATTGGGAGATGGAGGAGAGAGGCAAGCGAGTGAGGTGAATTGTATATGTATATCGGTTAGATAATTATATATTAAACATATGTATTGTTATATTCTGACGAATTATACACATACAAACGTGACTAATTATACAAACTCGAAGTCAGCCGATGTAATTAATGTATAATGTCAGTCGTGAGTGATAATTATAGCAAACTATAGCTATGATGAGAAATTAAGTAGTATAAGTTTGCTTAACCGTGTAATTTTATTTTATTTTAATCATGTGCAACCAACCAACATTAATTAAGGAGACGTGAAATTATTTTTTCTTCCTTATCTTTAACTCCTATAATTAAGGAAGTTAGCTTTTCAGTTTCTTTAAATTCTCAAACTCAAATTTATCATCACTCTATTTTTCAAAAAAAAATATTAAACACAGTTTACAACAACATAAATATATATTTGATTGAAATTTTATAATTTATTTTTTTACCAACCGATAGTAATTAGTTTATGAAAAAATGGTTGCCTACTTTTAAGAAATGAAAAAAAATATATTATAAATTAACCCATTAAAAGAAGGTTATATCAACTTTTAAGAAGAATTTTTTTAATTCTTTAATTAACTTATCAAAAGACGGCGACTACTTTTAAGGTAAAAAAATATATATTATTAGTGCTCAATTAACGTATATTAAGTATCAAATAATTGACAATAATTAATCAAATAATATTAAGAGGCAATAATTTTTATTAGAAACTGTAATAACATGTATGCAAAAATTATACAATAATTGAAGTTGCAATTACATAATGTATACATAAAAAAAATCTATATGTATACACAAAAAATCATTCATAAAAATAGGCGTGTAAATTTTATTGATGTATATAATAACTTTAGCATGTATACATTAACTTATAATGTATATAATAAGAATGTTACCAACAATTATAGGCTATAACTATAATGAATACAAGAATGAAGTTAACATGAGAAATGTACAAATTAAATTTTATTCATAAATTGTACATGTGATTTTTGTTATGTATACGATAACTGCACTATGTATACCAATGGTTCGTATTTATCTATGTACTCATTGGTCTGTATTCACCTAATAAATTTGTATACATTTATTCAAATTTAGATTGACAATTATTGGTATACATTGATTTGTATTCATCAAAATCAACATTCTAATTTTTTACGATGATCTTATGAGAATATTTATTACCCATGAAATTGAAAACAAAAATTCCAAATACTATAACATGAATTTTTGCTAAAAAAAAAAGTTTTAAATTTTTAATTTCACAAATCACGAAATTTCAAAATTAAGTGGAAAAAAACACTACATAATTATATATTAAAAGAAGATTTTGGGAGGACCAATGGATAAACATACATCTGATTTGCATAAACAAAGTAAATTAAGGAGAATAAGAAAAAAATTAGAAGAGCAACAAATATACATATGAAACAGATTTTAGAATGAAAAAAAAAGGATTAATAACCTAATTTTTCGCAAAAACAAAATTAAAAAAAACTTTAATTCCACAAATCATGAAATTCAACAATTAATTGGACAAGAACAAAATTATATATAAAAGATTATTATTAGAAGTATCCATGAATAAACATATTGTTATATCTGATTTTCATAAACAAAGTGAATTAAGGAGAAGAATAGAAAATTTGGGAGAGAAACAAATATACGTATAAAAAGAATTCTAGAAAGAAAATAAAGGAG
>JAJOOS010002437.1:0-35705 GCA_029582725.1 Solanum chiquidenum
CCCGATTTCCCCCTTTGATTATACTTATTGCTTATGGTCATTTTAATTGCTTCCGCGACCAAGGACGTGTAATGATACGCTATGAGGCTTGCTTGGGGGTCCCTTTGGGTTCCCCATTCGCCGGTCACGTCTAGGCCCTAGGCTTGGGTCGTGACAAGACCCATAAGATGTCAAATGAAAGGTCTTGGAATCCTCATTCCAACATGGCTAAATTTTCTAATTTTCAAGCTTGTATGAGGGAGATATAACTGTTTAAAGTCAGGTTGTTTAAATAAGAAAGTTACCCAAAAATATGAGGGGTATTTTAGTCTTTTCCTTACCCAATCGGATTTAAGCATTTTAGTAAGGTTTAAGGAGTCTAAACTGATTAGAATCAGTTTCATTCATCCCCAAAAGTGTTTAGGGTTTACATAGAAGATTCAAGAGGAGAAAAAGTTCAAAGTTTCAAGCGTTCGTTCAAGAAATTCAAGATTTCACCAGGAACCTAGTTCATTGAGGTATTTAAGCTTCCATATTGTTGGGTTTGTTCACCGACACGCCAATCATGAGTTTCTTTTGCGAATCTATCCATAAATATTGAGCAATTTAATTTCTTGATGAGTTCTTGATAACTGTTCTTGAAGTTTCCTTATCGATTAAGTTTTGATGTAATATTCTACTTGGGTCAACTTAAAACGACCATATCTCTTAGAATATAAAGAGTTATGTGGCCTATAACCTATCAAATTAAAGGTATTTGAATCTACTTTCCAACGCCACTAATTTCACGTCAATCCAATTTTTGAGTAAAAAGTAATGACCATTTTAGTAACCTAATACAGTGTTGTCACGAATTATCCAACGGGAAGACATTAAAAAGGGTCCTTTTTATCTTTTACCTCCAAGAAAACCCTAAATGTATTTCTTGATTAATAAAAGGCTCAAAATAATCAAGTTTTTATCTTTGAATCCATCATTCTCTTCCCCTAGGGCAAAACCTTAAGGAAATCAAAGTAGAAGACTCCATTCATGATTCTTTCAATCTTTTTCAGGATTCTTCTTCAAGGTAAGTCTTTCACCAAAAATTCCATTCTTTTCAACTCAAATTCCTCCATACTATTATAAATCACTAATGAAAATCATAATTCTTGTCCATAGAGATTTCAAGAAACTAATTCAAGAATCTCAAGAAAGGTTTTCTTAATCGGTTACCTTCAAGCTAGGGTTTCAACGCTTCTAATCAAGTTCTTCTTCAAGATTCTTCAAGAACCTTGTTCTTACAGGTATGTAAGGCTATCATAGTGCTTGACTAGTTCTTCCTCACGTCCTACATCTTATTTCAAATCAGAAAAAGAGAAATATAGGATTCTACTCCCTAGATTGGAGTATTCTTGAGATAAGTTGATTTGAGTTCTTGAAGTCATGGTTCTTTTAAAAATTATATTCCTAATTATTGAGTTTCTATGTTTTTATTGAGATCCTTGAGTTGATTTGTTCATATCTATAATTCAGCATGAACCCTATTTTAAGTTATAAATCTTGAGAAATTTTTCAAAGCTAACACTTGAGTTTTATACTGACTTTTGAGGAAGTATGAGAATGAGAAGAATGAGTTCCCTATTGTTATTTAGACCCTTGAGTCGAGTCGTTCATGCCCATAAATTCCGCATGAACTCCATTAGTTGAGTATCTTTGATTGGAGTAGTATCTTCAAGTTCTAAGTCTTTAGTATTGAGTTCCTAATCATTTTGGGATTATATTCCTAAGCATAGGGCTACTACACGTTACCCATGAAGATCCTTGAGTTGAGTAGTTCATGCCCATAATTTCGCATGAACCCTATGAGTCGAGCAGTATTGAGATGAGAAGTATCATTGAGTCCTTGAGTTGAGTAGTTCATGCCCATAATTCCACATGAACCCTCTGAGTCGAACATTCTTGAGATGAGTAGTATCATTGACTCTTTGAGTTCTGCAATTGTTGAGTTCCAAGTATTGTGTTCTATGCATAGTTATTGAAAACCTTGAATTAAGTCAAGTCATTCACGTCCATAATTCGATATGAACCCTATTTTAAGAAGTCTTTTTATAAATTG
Source organism: Solanum chiquidenum (assembly GCA_029582725.1). Lineage (NCBI taxonomy): Eukaryota > Viridiplantae > Streptophyta > Magnoliopsida > Solanales > Solanaceae > Solanum > Solanum chiquidenum. Next base: position 2,075 of record JAJOOS010002437.1, read on the forward strand.
TTTTAAAACTTGTTTTAAAGACTTGAGCACTGAGTTGAGGAAGAGTAGAGCTGAGTTCATTTGCTTTAAAATAATATATGGGAAATAAGTATTCCCAAGAGTAAATGTTTTTACATTTAAGATGAGAGGAAATTGAGATTTCCAAAATAGTTTTGAGCAGTTCGAGTACCATCTCTTTTAAGAGAAATATTTTTGAGTAATAATCTCAAACCACAAAAAGAGTTATGTTTTTAAACATATAAGCTGAGTATATTTTTGGGAGTAGTATTAAGCACAGATATGGGGACGAGTTCAGATAACTCAAGTCTCCATAAACCTCATAGCCAATGTAGGTAGAAAGGGTCATACTTTTTAGATGATTCTTAAATGCTTTTAAGCATAGCTTAGTGGATCCACATAGTTGTGAGGTCATATACCCTGGCAAAGTATAGTACAGTTCTGGCAGCGTGGGCGAGACTATGTATCATCACATAGCTAATAGTGATGGTTGTTGGTTAGAGAAGATCTCATAGAGTTATATTAAATTTTATTACATACAAATTGAGTTGTTATTGTATTCTTCAATACATTGAGTTCCTATCTACTGATTTAAAAGTTTTTCATATATTGCATCTTTTATTGTTGTTTTATCTTGAGTTGAGTATCCAGAGTTGAGTATCTAGAGTTGAGTACCTTTGAGTTGAGTATCATACCTTTGAGTTGAGTATCTTACTCTTGAGTTGAGTTTAGTTGAGTGAATTGCGAGGTAAGTATGTTTTCTTTTTATCAAGTTCAAGCTTATGTTATGCTTTAGAATTCCCCTTACATGCTCGTACATTCCATGTACTAAGCCATTTGTCCTGCATCATTTCATGATGTAGATACAGGTATTCAGGATCATCAACAGGCGCTTTGTTGATACCACGTACAGTTTGAGTTAGCTATGGTGAGCCTCCTTACTTCTAGAGGATGTCATTATTTTTTTTAGTTTTGTTAGGATGTCGTGGGTATTGTTCTGACTTACATCTTGTCATTTAGAGGCTTCATAGATAGACAGTAGAGTTTGAGAAGTATGTTTCAATTATTTTGTTAAATGTTTTAAAGACTTGAGTTGCCTATTCTTGGCGAGTTGAATATACTATTTTATTCAGAGTTAATCTTTTGAATTAAAGATTTTGTAATTAAGTTCAATGACTATTAATTTAGTTTTTAAGCTTTTGCATGCTTAAATTAGTCTTCCGCTTATAGTCAACCAGGATGAGGGTTCGCTTGGGGACCAACAATGGTTCTCGAGTGCCGACAATGTCCAGGGTGTAGACTCGGGTCATAACAAACTTGGTATCAGAGCACAAAGTGTAAATGTCCTAGGGTGTCTATGAAGTCGTGTTATTAGGGTCTTTTTTATGGTTGTGAGGGGCCCACTTCTATAAACGAGGGACTACAGACATTTCAGAAAAGTTTCCCTTCTTCCATACTATTAATCGTGCAATAGATCCATTCGACTACCCTTCATACTAGAGGTTGTTGAAAAGCAAAGTCAGTTATTTATCAATGAGTTTTTCTTAGCTAAATCTTGAGGAAGTCATGAGACTCCAGAGGGGTTTGAGAGAAGCCCAGGAGTGAGTTAAGTGCTGAGTTTTAAAGGAATGTGCTCATGTTCACATGAATTGTGCGTTCAAGCTAAAAGTGAGTTGTGCTCTGTTCTCTAAGCCCTGTTTCGGCTGAGTTCCTTATGAGGAAGTATGTTTAGAGCTTGGGTAGTATTTTCATCCCAAAAAGGTAGCATGCATTAAGAAATTATTAATAGTAGTAGTGAAAGTGCCCAGAGTTAGAGGAAAGTATGCAGAGATTCAGTAATCTATGAATAGAAGATAGTGATGGGGCAGATTATGTTATTGAAATCATGCTCCCAGTCAGTTATAAGTGATGAGTTCCTTTATAAGTGAGCAAATAGTACTTGAGTTGTAAAAAGGGGATGTAGACCAGTTTAGAGATGATGAAATAGGTTCATAGCTTCCAAGTGTCAGCTTTAGACCTAAGAGGGAGATGATAAGATGAGGTTTTACTATGAGAAATAGTTAAATGAGAGCCCTTAGTTGGTTTCGAGTAGTAATACAGGAAATCCTAGTTGGTATGGCACAGATGATGAGAGAATGAGAACTCCATAGGGAGTTGGTTACTAAGAGTCCATGGAGTTGTTAAAATACTAAGCTTGAATGTGGTGTTGTTAAACATGAGATAATTCTTGATATGAGCCCAATGTTAATTAAATGTGGTGATAAATAATAATGTTCTTGGGATGAGACTCCCTATAAAGAGGTATAGAACCCGAACCTTAGGATTTTGGATTAAGCATGAATATGGTAAGAGTGTGTCGTTAGACTCAGGCCTTGGTAAGAGAAGTCATGTACTCTTGAGGGAACTAGGAGTTGCATCCAATGAGGTATGGTTTAAGGAAAGAAGAGTGTAGTTGAGGAGTATTGCTAAGATTAATATTTAGCAGTCATATAACCCCAGGCATGGTATTCCTATGCTTATTTGATGCCCATTTTTCCTTTGTTTCAGATAAGGTAACTTCAGAGAGGGTGTGACTATGTTCACAATAGCATCGTTCTTGATTTAGATGTTATGGAAGGTCCCAACTTTTGGTACGAATCAGTTCAGCCTGTGTTAGTAGGCAAGTTCATGAGTCAGAGAAGATAGTAAGAGTAACCTATTTCATACCCAGTCCAGCCATCATTTGAAGACGAATGATCCCAAGGGGAGATAATGTAACACCCCAAAAAAAAATTGAGCTGAGACTCGAACCATGCTTCGTTGTGAGTAGAATTTTACCAAGGAATTTAAAATTTCTTAAGTATTAAGGGGTAAGGTCACTAGATATAGCACCTTGAGTTCCAAAAAGAATTAAAGAGAATTCAGTCAAGTCATTCCTTAGTTCTTTTAAGTTTTGAATCAACTACAAATGACCATAACTTTTAGAACAGGATAAGTTAGGACACCCATAAGATATCAAATGAAAGGTCTTGGAATCCACTTTTCAACGCCGCCAAGTTTGCTATTTTTTGAGATTGTATGAAAGAGATATGACCGTTTAAAGTGGAGTTGTTCAAATGAGGAAACCCAAAAATATAAGGGGTATTTTAGTCTTTTACTTACCCAATCAGATTTAAGCATTTTTAGTAAGGTTTTAGGAGTCTAAACTGATTAGAATCAGTTTCATTCATCCCCAAAAGCGTTTAGGGTTTAGAGAAAAGATTCAAGAGGAGAAAAAGTTTTAAGTTTCAAACGTTCGTTCAAGAAATTCAAGATTTCTCCAAGAACCTAGTTCTTTGAGGTATGTAAGCTTCCATAGTGTTGGGTTTTTCACCCACACTCCAATCATGAGTTTCTTTTGCAATTCTATCCATAAATATTGAGAAATTTAATTTCTTGATGAGTTCTTGATAAGTGTTCTTGAAGTTTCCTTATCGATTAAGTTTTGATGTAAGATTGTACTTGGGTCGACTTAAAATGACTATATCTCTTAGAATATAAAGAGTTATGTGGAATACCCATATACTAAATCTGAATATATGAAACTGAGAGTTTAAACACCAACTGAAAAGTCAAACTCTACCACTACAGCTGAATCTAAGTATGTCTGAAAATAGCCTCAAATTGACTAGAAGTGCTAGGACTTGGCCCAGCTAAATCTAGCAAATTGAAACTAAAACTAAAAGCAAATAAAGATAATCATGTCACTCGTCCTCGAAGAATGAGGACTCACTGCTGAAGCTGGTGAACTAAAGATCGGGAACCGATCTATGCGTGATCTGGAAGCTAAGAACCTAAACCTACATCACGAGAAGATGTAGTGCAGAGTATGCGTCAGTACTTGAAAAGAACTGAGCATGCAGTATAGATTAAAGTTAAACAATAACATAACTGAACCAAAGCATAATGTCTGAGAAATGATAAGAGATAAACATGATACTAAAGTGAAAACACTGAATCATGAACTACTGAATGCAATGACCAAGTTTATAACATGCTGAGACTGAAATCTGATTGTAACTGATAATATGGTCAATGCAATAGAATCTGACTGAACTGTGGGAGCTACTAATAACCGACATAAAACCACATGAGCTAAATGTGGAGTCCGATGTATACGCCGCATCGAGAGGACCCAATATACCTTTCCATAGGTATAGAACCATGACTGACGTGATCACTAAGATGATGCCCACATAGGGGACTAACAACCTACGGGGAACGTAGTTCTAGGACTTGCGGGTGACTGACCCTAGTCCACTCGGTATTAAGCTTCTCTTAATTGATTATGTAATTTAGCAATCTATAACTGAAATGTTGTAATACTGGATAGCTCAAAATACTGACATGCTAATTGAAAATGCAACATTAATGTACTGATAATGAAACATTCATAACTGAAGCATGTATAACTGAATAAACTGACCTACCATGTGCAATTCATGAACTAAAAGAACTACATAGTTAGGGTTCTGAATTTATGAAGGAATTTATACCAAACCATACTAAAATCATGAAAATCTGATTAGGAACATTAAAGTAACTAATTTATATTAATATGCTGAAATTCTAGAAACCCTAGGTCTAGATAATATTAAGCGAATCAAGAATCTGACTCAATTCTAGGGACCTAATGGGTGAAAGGAACCCACTAGTGAAATCCTACATACCTGATGACAAAATTAACGGAGAAATCTTTCGATTTTGGGGCTGGAACTAATGAAAACTCATTGCGTTCTTGAACTAGGGCTGCTCGACTTTATCCTCTATTTTGCTCTAAGTTTGATGGATTTTTGGTGAATAACTGATTACGCTAGGTTCTAATAAGTTTACTAGGCTAAAACTGATCAAAACCATGTAGTTTAGGGGTTAAACGATGTAGTTTAGTTGTCCAACGCATAGGGGAAAACACCAAATGACCCCTGACTTAAAATCTGTTGAAGCCACCTACGGATGAATCAACGGTTCGTGGACTGATCCACGATCCATCCTGTCGGTTAGTCGATCGACTTTAGAGACTAGGTTCTGAGAGGTCCTCAGGGTCATGACCTATGGACGGATCGATGGTTTGTCGACCGATCAACGATCGGTCCTGTCCTACCGTCGATTAACTTCATAGACCAGGTTCTGAGGGGTCCTTAGGGTCTTGACCTATGGACGGATCGACGATTCATGGACTGATCCAAGATCCGTCTTGTCTGACCGTGGGTCATGCCTTAGAATAGTTTTTATTTTGAGGTTCTAGGGAGGGTTGTAGGTGGCCATCCACGGACCACCAGAACGGGCGGTGAGTCACCCTACGGTCAGTAGGTGACACCGTTGGTGGCACCTGAAACTTCTAGAATTCTGCATTCTAGTTTTTCTAAGATAATGGGTGTTACATTATCATCCCTTGGGAACATTCGTCCTCGAATGAAAACTAAACTAGCTGGAAAATGGTGGGAATAAGCTGCAAACCCTACCAATAAACATTGGGAACTGATTTCTGACAGAACTAAGTTCCAATGACATGCAAATACGCTGGAAAATGCAAGTACAAACTGAAGGAACTACTAAGACTGAATATACGCATGAATGACTAAAAAACTGAAGAGGAACTATTACCTCAAGCTAGAATGGAATCGGAAGGAAAGAGGTGAGCATACTTGGCCTTCATGGATGCTTCTGCTTCCTAAGTAGATCCCTCTACGGACTGACTCCTCCACAAAACCTTAACTGAAGTGACTTCTTTGTTTCTCAACCTTCTAACATAATGATCAAGAATCTCAACTGGCACATCCTCATAAGTGCAACTATCCTTCACAGTCACACTTTCTAAAGGTACTATAGATGGTGGATCACCTACACACTTTTTCAACAACGAAATGTGAAAAACTGGATGCACTACCGCTAGTTATGCTGGCAACTCTAACTCATAAGCCACTTTACCAACTCTTTTCAAGATTTGTAACCCCGTACATATCTAAGACTGAGCTTCCATTTCTTGCCAAATCTCATCACCCTATTCATAGGTGACACTTTCAGGAAAACCCAATCATCAACCTGGAACTCTAGCTCCCTTCTCCTTACATCTGTATAAGACTTTCGGTGACTCTGGCTATCTTAAGTCTATCTCTAATGAGTTGCACTTTCTCCATAGCATCATGAACTGAATCTGGCCCTATCAAGGTTGATTCATCTACTTCAAGCCAACCAACTGAAGATATACATCTACGCCCATACAATACCTCATAAGGTGCCATCTGAATGCTGGAATGGTAGTTATTATTGTAGGCAAACTCTATAAGAGGGAGGTGATCATCCCAACTACCCTCGAAGTCAATCACACAAGCTCTCAGCATGTCCTCTAAGGTCTGAATGGTACGCTCTGCCTGACCATCCGTCTGTGGATGAAATGTTGTGCTAAGATTAACCTGAGTGTCAAGACCTTTCTGAAATAACTTCCAGAAATAAGCAGCAAACTGAGGACCTCTATCTGAGATGATAGACAAAGGTACCCCATGAAACCTGACTATCTCATTAATGTAAAGCTTGGCGTAGTCCTCCACTGAATTTGTAGTTTTAACAGCCAAAAAGTGTGCCGACTTAGTGACTCTATCAACTATCACCCAAATGGAGTCATGTTGTCTGCGAGTACGAGGTAATTCTGTAATAAAGTCCATGTTGATCACTTCCCACCTCCAAGTAGGAATGTTGATCTCTTGAGTCATACCTCCTGATTTTTGATGTTCTACTTTCACTTACTGTCAATTTGGGCACTTAGCCATAAAATCTGCTATATCCATCTTCATGCCATTCCACCAAAAGACTTCCCACAGATCACGGTACATCTTAGTGGCACCTGGATGAACAGAATATCTAGAATTATGGGATTCTGTAAGAATCGGTTGCCTCAACTCACCCACCTTAGGAACACATAATCGACCCTGATAGCGAAGCACTCCATCTCCCCCGGGAGAAAACCTCATCTCACTGCTGATGGATTGCACCCTTTAGTTGAAAAAATATCAGATCACTGTCTTGATTTTCCTTAAACTCTGCTACCAGTGAAGATTCTGACCCATTCTTAACTGTTACACCACCATCTGATATATTCATAAGGCGAACTCCTAAGTGAGCAAGCCTGTGAATCTCCTTCACTAATTATTTCTTTCTTCCTCAACATGTGCTACACTACCCATAGATCTTCTAAGAGCATCTGCTACTACATTGGCCTTACCTGGATGGAAATACTCATATCATAATCCTTGAGGAACTCAAGCCAACTCCTATGGTGAAGATTTAACTCTTTCTGGGTGAACACATACCAAAGGCTCTTATGGTTTGTGAACATATCTACGTGAATACCATACAAGTAATGTCTCCAAATCTTAAGTGCAAACACCACTGCTGCAAGCTCGAGGTCATGAGTTGGATAGTTCTTCTTATGCACCTTAAGTTGTCCAGAAGCATAATCTATAAACCTTACCTCGCTGCATCAACACAAAACCTAGGCCGACTCTGGATGCATCACAATAGATAACATAACCGTCTGAACTCTCTGGTAGAGTCAAAACAGGAGTTGTAGTCAACCTAGTTTTCAGTTCTGCGAAACTTTTCTCACAATCAACTGACCACTGAAACTTAACCTTTTTCTAAGTCAACTTAGTCAATGGGGAAGCTATGGATGAAAATCCTTCCACGAACCTTCTGTAATAACCGAACAAACCCAAGGTCGGCCATTGTTTCACTGCTTCTATTTACTAAGAATCCACTCGAATCCCTTTGCTAGACACAATATGACCAAGGAAAGCAACGGTTTGCAACCAAAACTCACATTTGCTAAACTTAGCGAATAACTAGCGATCTTTGAGAGTTTGCAGGACAACCCTCAAATGATTCGCATGTTCTTCCTCATTCCTAGAGTAAATAAGGATATCATCAATACAGATGATAAAGAACAAGTCCAAATACTACTTGAACACTCTGTTCATCAAATCCATAAAAGCTGTAGGAGCATTGGTTAGTCCAATTGACATAACTAAAATTTCATAGTGACCATACCGAGTTCTGAAGACTATTTTTGGGATGTCACTGTCTCTGACTCTGAGCTGATGATAACTGGATGTGAGGTCTATCTTTGAAAATGACTAGCACCCTGAAGTTGGTCAAATAAGTCATCAATCCTAGGGATAGGGTACTTATTCTTGATTGTGGCCTTGTTCAACTATCTATAATCAATGCACATTCTGAGAGAACCATCTTTATTCTTCACGAACAACACTGGTGCACCACATGGGGAAATACTAAATCTGATGAAGCCCTTATTTAGAAAGTCTTTCAACTGCTCTTTCAGTTCCTTAAGCTCAGTTGGAGCCATTCATTAAGGAATAAAAATAGGTTGGGTATCTAGAAGGAGATCAATTCCAAAGTCAATTTCCCTTTTAACAGGAACTCCAGGAAGATCTTCTAGAAACACTTTTGGGAACTCATTGACTACTGGAACTGACTCAAGAGTTGGGGTTTTTGAGCTTGAATCCTTAACCCGAAATAGATGATAGAGACAACCCTTAGAGATTATTTTTCTGGCCTTAAGGTAAAAAATGAATCAACCCATAGGCGCTAAGCTACTACCCTTCCATTCTAAGATTGGCTCATCTGGAAACTAAAAATGAACAATTCTAGTCCTACAATCGACTGAGGCATAATAGGAATGTAATCAATACATGCCTAGAATGATATCAAAATCTACCATTTCTAACTCTACAAGATCTGCTGATGTGACTTTCTGGGAGACTGTAACAGGGCAATTTATGTATAACCGTCTAGTTATAACTGGGTCACCGACTGGAGTAGAGACTGAGAAGGGTTCTAAAAGAGTTTCTGAACAGACATTGAAGTTCACTACTATATAGGGAGTTACAAAAGACAATGTAGCCCATGTTGTCTTTCTACAGAGTGAACCATATGTGAGCCACATCCTTAAGCTGATAGGATGCCAACTCAACCTACCATTATCAGTCACTTGCATGACTCCAAAGATTTTCTTAACCTTATCGATGAAGTTTTGTGGGTCCTCACCAACTTGTGACCCTAAAAACTCAGGTGAATTCATCTTTACAAAATCTCGAACCCCAGTTTCCACTAATCCACTATTTCTATTAGTAGGAACTGAAACCTGCTAATTGTTCTGGTTGGTCATACTTTGAGCCAAAAGCTGAATCACATTCTGAAACTCTGCGTTTGAAACCTTATGGTCTAGGACTAGAGAAATTGTGTTAGCATTGCGTGCATTAGCATTCCTTCCATAAGCTCTATGAGGAGGCATGATCTGAAAGCGCATAACGAAGGATTAGCACGAGGAATTAGATCATACCTTACGCACGATAAGAGTAACAAAGAAAATGAAGTTTTCCTAAAACACTTTGCAGCCTCCTTCTCATTAGATGTGGTGCACTTCACACCCATAAAAAGGACTCTACTTAGTGTGGCTTTTCATACATCCTAGGAATCGTAAACCTAATGCTCTAATACCAAGTTTATCACACCCCGAAGCTACCCAAGACACGGACACGGGACCTAGGATCACAAGTGACCCCAAGCTAACCCTGCTGGCATATATAAGCACACTTAAATAAACTGAAGTAAAGAAATACTATGCGGAAGTTAAATCACGAGATAATCTGAAATGATGGGGAATACCCATATACTAAATCTGAATATATGAAACTGAGAGTTTAAACAACAACTAAAAAGTCAAACTCTAACACTATAGTTGAATCAAACTATGTCTGAAAATAGCCTCTAATTGACTAAAAGTGCTAGGACATGATATAGCAAACTGAAACTAAAACTGAAAGCAAAGAAAGATAATCATGTCACTCGTCCTCGAAAAATGAGGACTCACCGCTGATGCTGTTGAACTGAAGATTGGGAACCGATCTTTGCATGATCTGGAAGCAAAGAACCTAAACCTACATCACGAGAAGATGTAGCGCAGAGTATGCGTCTGTACTTGAAAGGAACGGACCATGCAGGATAGAGTAAAGTTGGACAATAACATAACTAAACCAAAGCATAATGTCTGAGAAATGATAAGAGATAAACATGATACTAAACTGAAAACACTGGATCATGAACTACTAAATGCAATGACCAAGTTTATAACATGTTGAGACTAAAATCTGACTGTAACTGATAATATGGTCAATGCAATAGAATCTGACTGAACTGTGGGAGCTACTAATAACCGACATAAAACCACATGAGCTAAATGTGGAGTCCGATGTATACGCCGCATCGAGAGGACCCAATATACCTTTCCATAGGTATAGAACCATGACTGACGTGATCACTAAGATGATGCCCACATAGGGGACTAACAACCTACGGGGAACGTAGTTCTAGGACTTGCGGGTGACTGACCCTAGTCCACTCGGTATTAAGCTTCTCTTAATTGATTATGTAATTTAGCAATCTATAACTGAAATGTTGTAATACTGGATAGCTCAAAATACTGACATGCTAACTAAAAATGCAACATTAATGTACTGATAATGAAACATTCATAACTGAAGCATGTATAACTGAATAAACTGACCTAATGTGTGCAATTCATGAACTAAAAGAACTACATAGTTAGAGTTCTGAATTTATGAAGGAATTTATACCAAACCATACTAAAATCATGAAAATCTGATTAGGAACATTAAAGTAACTAATTTATATTGATCTACTGAAATTCTAGAAACTCTAGGACTAGATAATATTAAGGGTATCAAGAATCTGACTCAATTCTAGGGACCTAATGGGTGAAAGGAACCCACTAGTGAAATCCTACATACCTGGTGACCAAATTCATAAAGAAATCTTTCGATTTTGGGGCTGGAACTAATGAAAACTCATTGCGTTCTTGAACTAGGGCTGCTCGACTTTCTCCTCTATTTTGCTCTAAGTTTGATGTATTTTTGGTGAATAACTGATTAGGCTAGGTTCTAATTAGTTTACTGGGCTAAAACTGATCAAAACCATGTAGTTTAGGGGTTAAACGACATACTTTAGGAGTCCAACGCATGGGGGAAAAGACCAAACGACCTCTGACTTAAAATCTGCTGAAGCCAGCTACGGACGAATCAACGGTTCATGGACTGATCCACGATCCGTCCTGTCGGTCCGTCGATCAACTTTAGAGACTAGGTTTGAGGGATCCTGAGGGTCTTGACCCATAGACGGATCGACAGTTCATCGATCGATCAACGATCCGTCCTGTTCGACCGTCGATCGACTTCAGAGACCAGGTTCTGAGGGGTCCTTAGGGTCTTGACCTACGGACGGATCGATGATTCGTGGACTGATCCATGATCCATCTTGTCCGACCGTGGGTCATGTCTTAGAATAGTTTTTGTTTGAGTTTCTAGGGAGGGTTACAGGTGGCCATCCGCGGACCACCAGAATGGGTTGTGGGTCACCCTACGGTCCGTAGGTGCCACCGTTGGTGGCACCTGAAACTTCTAGAATTTTGCATTCTGGTCTGTCTAGGATAAGGGGTGTTACAAACCCTATTTTAAGAAGACTTTTTACAAATTGTTTTAAAACTAGTTTTAAAGACTTGCCACTGAGTTGAGGAAGAGTAGAGTTGAGTTCATTTTCTTTACGATGATATATGGGGAGAGTAAATGTTTTTACATTTAAAATGAGAGGAAATTGAGATTTCCAAAAGAGTTTTGAGCAGTTTGAGTACCATCTCTTTTAAGAGAAATATTTTTAAGTAACAATTGCAAACCACAAAAAGAGTTGTATTTTTAAACATATGAGCTGAGCATATTTTTGGGAGTAGTATTGAGCACCGATATGGGGACGAGTCCAGATAACTCAAGTCTCCATAAACCATGTAGCCAACGTGGATAGAAAGGGTCATACTTTTTAGATGATTCCTAAATGCTTTTAAGCATAGCTTAGTGGATCCACTTAGTTGAGAGGTCTTATACTCTGGCAGAGTATAGGACTGTTCTGGTAAAGTGGGTGAGACATTGTATCATCACATAACTCATAGTGAGGGTTGTCGGTTAGAGAAACTCCCACAAAGTTATACAAATTCATGAGTTGTTATTGTACTCTTCAATACATTGAGTTGCTATCTATTGTTTTAAAAGCTTTTCATATATTGCATATTTTATTGTTGTTTTATCTTGAGTTGAGTATTTAGAGTTGAGTACCATACCTTTGAGTTGAGTATCACACCTTTGAGTTGAGTATCTTATCTTTGAGTTGAGTATCTTATTCTTGAGTTGATTTTAGTTGAGTTTAGTTGAGTGAGTTGAGAAGAGGTAAGTATGTTTCATTTTTATTAAGTTCAAGCTTATATTTTGCTTTAGAATTCCCTTTACATGCTCGTACATTCCATGTACCATTTATTTGGCCTGCATCATTTCATGATGTAGATACAGGTATTCAGGATCATCAACAGGCGCTTCGTTGATACCACATGCAGTTCGAGTTAGCTATTGTGAGCCTCCTTGCTTCCTGAGGATTTCATTATTTTTTTCAGTTTTGTCAGGATGTCATGGGTATTGTCCCAACTTCCATCTTGTCATTTAGTGGCTTCATAGTTAGACAGTAGAGTTTGAGAAGTTTGTTTCATTTATTATGTTAAATGGTTTAAGGACTTGAGTTGCCTATTCTTGGCGAGTTGAGTATAATATTTTTTTATTCAGAGTTAATCTTTTGAGTTAAAGATTTTGTAATTGAGTTCAATGAATTTTAATTCAATTTTTAAGCTTTTTCATGCTTAAGTTAGTCACCCGCTTGTAGTCAGCCAGGATGAGGGTTCACTTGGGACCAGCAATGGTTCTCAAGTGCCGACCATGACCAGGGGGTAGACTCAGGTCGTGATATTTTTCTATCAAACTCGATAGATAAAATATTATGAGAATGTGACTTCATTAGAAAGACAATAGATAATCTAATGATAGAAATCAACAGTAATTATAAAGAGTAAAAAGTAAAGTATTTTCTTGACTAAAAAATTAGGCTCTTGATATCGTGATAACTATTGAAAAACAAGAATCAAAAAGAGTTGAAATTGTTCAGTATTTCTGTGTTATACAAATTGATAAACTATCCATTATTTATATACAAAGATCCATATATACAAGCATGATTCTAACACAATATCACACCATATCCTGCGTAATATCAGTGCTGTGATTATGTATATTCAAATTAGAATATTGTCCCTAATAATTTAGAATCATATCATATATTTAGAATCATATCTGATATGGTCAACAATAAGCTTCTAAGAACTCTTCGTATATGCTCAATTAGAGGGTAGGTTTTTCCCGAATCTTTCAGTTCACCAATGATTTTGTTGAGTCGTGCAAACATGCTTTCAATTGTTTCTCCTTCCTTCATTTGAAATAGTTCATATTCATATACCAACAGATTGATGATGGTTTCCTTAACTCTGTCAGTTCCTTCATATATAACCTCTAGTTTGTCCCACATTTTCTTAGCGGTTTCACAGAATGATATTTTTTTCATATTCCTCTCCACTAATAGCATTGTATAGAACATTTTTTCCCTTGGAATTTACTTGAATAATTTCCATCTATTCATCTATGTAATTCTCCAGGCTTGGAATTATGGAAGTTTGACTGTCATCTAACTTCTTTGAGGCAAGAATAGGAATGTCACCAAGTTTGATCACTCCCCAGACCTTCACATCATATGAAAGTTTTCATTCTTACTTTCTAGTGAGAGAAGTGCTTACCATTGAAATAGGGAGGTCTTGTTTGAGAGGTTCCTTTGAGAAATAGTGAGCCGATAATTTGATGTGCCATGATCTTTTCTTCACATTTGTGAGACGAGGCTCTAATACCAAATGAAAGTGCAAGAGGGGCGGGGTGAAATGCTCATTTTTCAATTTTCTTTTAGAATAGTTGACTTATAAGATTCACCAATCAACTATTGTTATCGGAGACAAATGATCAGGAATGAAAGTGTGTATAGTAAACTTGACACCGTATATTTTTATACTGGTTGAAATCCAAAATGGGTCTTACTTCCAGTCCCCTTGGGTCGCAAAGGTATTCTCATCTAGCCTTGGTAAACTTTGTTGTGATTACAAGATTGAGTATAGTTCCTATGTCTATACTCAACTTTTTCTCTATTTTTCTTTTTGATACAAAGTCTTACCAACAATATTATTCTCTCTTCTATTTTTTGCTTACACAATAGAAATTAAGTGATGCAATGTTTGTTAAGAGTAGAGTAGAGAATTTAAGATGATTCAGACTCGTTGTACGAGTTCTTCCTCGACAATGTGTGAGTTTTTATAGAGTAGTCGAGACTTGAATCTTCTTGATGAAGAGTTAGCAACCCAAGAAATTTGATCCTTGGATAAAGGCAATTATTAATCTTATTTTTCAAGAATAATGAAAAGGATAATCTTCAGCATCCTTATTTGATTGACTTGTAGATCTTCTTTTGCTTTTTACAGAATCTTTGTATCTTCGTTGAGGTATTCTTTACATTTTTTATTATCTTTAAATCTTCTATTGAGGACTTCTGATTGTGTAGCCATTTTATCTTCCTATTAAATCAAGATTTACTTGATATAGAAGAGCCTGATTTTCGCATGATTGCAGAGGGTCTTGATGCTTTGATTTCTGCTGAATGATCTGATTTTGATACTCGATATACAACTCAATAATAAGATCTCTTGATTTTAGTGTTTTCCTTAATATACTAGCTTTGGTACTTCACCAACTTCTTTCTTTTTTGACAACTTGTTATCCTGCAAAAATGTACAATTGATTATCAGTAGTAGGCGTTTGGCCATGCGATATCATATCACGATATGGAATCGTGAGATAGAACCAGCGTTTGGACATGCGATTTTACATTGATTCCATCGCATGATTTCATATCATGAGATGGAATACCATATCCTCCAAAAATCATGATATGGAATTTCATATCATGATTTGAGATTTTTTAAATACAAAAGTTGACCCACAAGTTTATATTTTGTTAAAAAAAAGCTTACATTATATTTACTAAACATTTATTTCATATGTAAATAAAATTAATAATCACATCATTACTTTTTAAAATTTATTATTCTCACCAACATAAAATTTATTATTGCTTTCAATTTGGTGAATATAAATGATAAAACAAGAATTGATTTGGTGAATATAAATACAAACGGAGGGAGTAATACTTTTTTGGGTTTACATAATAAAAAAAAACTTCTCTTTCGGCAACATATGAAAATGTATAAAGCAATTTAATACTCCCTCCATTTCAAATTAATTGAATTGTTGAGGTGTTTCACAACCTTTAAGAAAAGAAGATTAAGGCGTAAATTAGACATAACTTTTCATTTTTATCCTTATTAATTATTGTCAAATTTATGATTAAAATAACTAAACTTTAATTAATAACTAATTCCAATACTAATTAATGAAGGGTAAAATTGGAAGAATATTCTAAAAGTAGCCTTGAAAATTGAACAATTAAGTTAATTTGAAAAATGAAAAATGTCTCAACAATTCAATTAATTTGAAATGGAGGGAGTATGAAAAAGGACAAAATTGGTGATGTATGTTTGATAATCACTATTTCAATATGTTTGATTTTAGCACGAAATTAATGCACTGAAAATGTGCAATTGCACACAAGTTAAACAAGGCATGAACCATATGATATTGACACACAAGTGAAAATTGTCATAACTTGTACAATGTTACATAATTATTTGCGATAATACCAAATGGGTGATGAAATATTTATGGTCTATGAGCATGAAAATATAGTTGCGAATGATATTGGCCAACAAATGGTTCAAAGTGACAATGTTGGTTTGTCTTTTCGGTCATGATAGGGAAATGCAAGTCCAACGTTAGATTATTGTCCGTACTATGTGAGATGATTATATTAAAGACTACAATTTATGTTCAATTTTTTTTATTGAATTAAAGTTTGATCAATTAAAGTTAGATGAAACAATTAATTAAGTGGAGAACAGATAGCTTTGTAATACTTTATTATGCGATTTTACAATTTTTTATTTATTTGATAAGATTGAATAAACAATTTGGGCTATTTTAATAGTTTTACAACTTATGAATTCTTATGTTTATGAGAAAATATACAATACAAAAACTTCATATCTCATGTCCAAACAAAACTCCAACTTCATCTCATGATTCCGTATTATGATATCATATCATGATTTTATATTGCATGGCAAAACGGGTCCTTAAAATCTTGCACTAACATCAAACCCCTACTCAGCTTTCATAGAGGAAAATGATGGTGTCTCTGAACTAACATCGCGTCTTATGTTACTTCTTTTTTAAAAAAAATTGGGGTGGAGGAATTGAATGTGAAAGTCCAGTTAGCAAACCAACACCTTTCCTTCCACACTTTGATTAACTAGTTTTTTAAAACATGCATTGCACATTATCCCAAAATACTTAATACAAATTTTATATTGCAAATGATAAATTTTAAACAACACATAAATTATTAGACTTTCTTTGTGTTATAAAATTAAAATTAAAGCATACAATAAAAAAAGAGTAACAAACTCATAAATTGAGATTAGAAATTTCTAACAAAATTGATGCTACTTTAGTGACATATATAGTACTTTAATTTAAAGATAAATACATATTGTTGTAAAAATATTTATCTCGTAAAATTAACTATTATGCATAAAAATAAAAACTAAATTGATGCATATATTATTTTGCATCATGATCAATCAAAATGTGGTTAGAAATCATAGAACCTTATTTTTATTCAAACATATGAATATTAAAAAAGTAAAAAAAAAATGTGGGTGGGAGTAGGGGATGATAAGTACCAAAAACTGAATATGGTGGAGAAGAAGACTCGAGAAATTGTGAATATTCTAACCAATGAAATAGTAGAAAAATTTTGTTTATAATGAGATATAAAGAGAAGTAGAAGAGACTCACTTTATTATGAGATGTTTGAAGTAGTAGAAAAGACCAAAGTTATTATGAGATGTTCTTACTTTTTTAAAACAAAAATTAAATTCATGCACTTAATGCATTATACCTACATTCAAAAAGAATGCTAAAAGCCTTAAACGTTACCAAATTAAAACTAAATGACCTATTAGTTAAATGAACTTAGACTATACTTGATTTAATTTACTCAAATTCATCTTGTTTGGATTTTAAATGAATAATTAATTCTTTATATGTTTTAATATTTTAATTTAGTCTAGAGATAAAATGGTAAATCAACTTTACATTTTGGAGCTTCTTCCTTTTCTTAATATAAAAATAAAAATAAAAATAAAAATAATTATATATATATATAATAATTGGTTCGGATTTTTAAAATACTAGACCAAATCATTAATGTCGGGTTTTAAATTTATAAACCAAACCAATAAATTTGAGTTTTTCAACCTCGAAATTTTTTCAGGTTTTTTCGGGTTTCTCGGGTTTTCGAATATTTTTGGTAAAATACTCAAACAAACATATGATTAACTTGTGTTTCAAATATTTCTTTAGTCTTACCAAAATATAATTATCTAAGGTGTTTCTTAAGAAAATAATACAAAATATGATATGAGTGATGACACTAAAATATTCAACAAAATAATAGTGAAATCGAATAAAATAAATAAGTCAATGAAAATGATCATAATTTTAAAGTAAAATCATGCTTAAATAAGTCTAAAACAATATATAACTAAAGAATAAATATTCAACATTATTGTCATTCTTAGTATATGAGTTGAATTTTGTATTGATTTGATTTTGATTTGAGCTTTGTTAGAATTACTAATATCTATGGAATATAACTTTTATTGGACTATTCTAAAAAAGTAATTCAAATTTGAAATAATATGTTAAAAGATTAAAATTATGAAAATGTATAAGAAATATTTATAAATTATATCAAAGTAAATGCTTTTATGTATAAAATATATTTTTTAAAATTGTATATATGATGTCGGGTTGTTTGGTCTCGAATTGAATTTTTAAAGTTAAAACAGAACCAACCCAATATAGTCGGGTTTTTTTTCTTCAATACAAAATCATTGGTCAAACATAGTTTTCTCGATTTATGATTTGGTCCGATTTGCAGTTCGATTTTGTTCACCCCTAATGATAATGATATGATGATGATTTGATCATCAGGAATTAGAGATGACAATAAGGCGGGGCGGAGCGGTTTTAAGGTTGTGTGGGGTGGGACGGGGCGGGGCGGGTTGAAGTGGGTTTTTTTAAAATTAATGTGGGGCGGGGGTGGGTTGCGGGTATATGTGATTCTATGTGGGTTCAAACTTAATTTTAACTTTTTACATGTTATAAGAGTGATAGGGCATTATTAATTAAGCTAATTCCATTAAAACTTTTAAACTATTCAAGAAAATAAATGAAATTGGTTCAATAAAAAATAATACAATTTCTTACATGTTATCAATTGACCTCTAAAAAATAAAATTTTAAGTCACTATCCTATTAAATTTATACAACTTAATGAAAATTGAATTTGTTTTTTTGAATTTTATTTTTTAGTATCAAACATAACTAGATAAAGCAAATTTTAAAAAAATTATGTGGGCCGGGATCATGCAGGGAGGGTCTATGCGGGGTGGGGTGGGACGGGTTGAAAATGCAAAAAGTTGTTATACGGGGCGGGGCGGATTAAAAATTTTACGGGTTAAGCTCAATCCGCACAGCCTCTACCCTACACCGCCCAATTGCCATCCCTATTGGGAATGGATACTAATTACCTTCCATTAATTAGTTGTCTCTTATAAGCCATGTTATTTGATTAAACAGAAAATGGTTAAATATACCCCTGTACTATAGAAAATAGTTTAAATATACCCTTCGTTATATTTTTGGGCCAAATATACCCCTCCCGTTATCCTTTGGGCCAAATATACCCTTTATCTGTTAAATATGTGGGTCCTATTCCTAGAATAAACATGGGAAAGGTTGAGATCAAGTTTAAAAAATCATATCATTTTTATCCGGCTAATACCCAAAATAACTCACTAATATACTTTCTTGCTAAATCCATCTATAAGTCAAACAAAATCAAAAAGAATTGTTTGTAAAAAAATAAATATCAACTGATACATGAAAACTCATTTTATAAATATTGTTCCCATTTTTTCTCTAAAATACAGAATATTAAAAAAGAATTGTGTGTTATACTGTTCTTGTTGAGTTTATCATCTTAGTTCAATGGTGAAGTTTTTGAAATTTCAATTAAGGTGTTGCTTGAAACTCCATTGATTTGGATTGATGTGCTAAAATTAGAATGCACATTAGGTGGAGAAGTTGAAAACAAAGTTATTGGATTTTTGCCTTGCGAATTTGTGGCTGATGAACTTTTAAATGATTGAGAATTGTTATAAATCAATCGAGTATTGAAAATTATTGTTATTGAAGTGATCAAAATTGATTTGAAGAAAACAACTTTTACATTACTCCATGTTGAGATTTTAAGCTTTATTGGGGTTGGGCTATAGATTATTTTTGTTGTTGGCAGGGACATAAATTATTTGGGTCCTTCTAATTAATCTCAAACCCTTTATGTAATTACGTATTTTGGGTACTAACCAGATAAAAATGACCTGGGTTTTTAAAATTAATCACAACCTTTCACATGTTTATTCTAAGGTTGGGATCCACATATTTAATGGATAATGGATATATTTGGCCCAAAGTATAACGGGAGGAGTATATTTGGCTCAAAAGTATAACGAAGGGTATATATAAACTATTTCTTATAGTATAGGGGTATATTTGACCCTTTTCCGTTGATTAAATAATGCAACATTAACTGAAGGCCAATGGGAATGCATATTAACCTGCCAATGTATTAGCTGTCTAAAAATTAATATGATAAACCCAAGAATGATTCATTAAATAATATACAACCATTGACTGTTTTGTAAAATTTAGATCCAGTCTTTTGGTTAAACCATAATTATTCATCCACTAATCTTGTTAGAGTATGACACAAACATTTCCTCATTATTCCAAGTTAATTATGCTCATATTAATCTTTTCTAGTTAGCTTAATCTAAACATTTTTCTAATCTGCCTTTGAATTTTTATCCTTTGTTTAGTGGAATCTGCTTTATATATAAGTTATCAACAACTCTTTTTTTAGGATTGGATCAGAACTTGGAGATACAAAAAGGCAAAAGAAGTTCGATCGATCGACTACTCGTCACGCTTGAAAATTGTAAGATATATTGAAAATTAACTTTCTAATGCTTTCCAAAATCTCAAAGTTTTTAAATTGATACAACACCTAAGTTTATTAATCCATTTTACCAATAAACTTCATGGTTCCAAAACTACAAATATTGTGAATATGGTTTTGATGTATATTAAACTACAATCCTTTATGATTGTCTTGTATGAAACACTATGGCACTTCAAAACACTTGTGTTTTAATTTCTTATATGGTAAACTCAAACACAATTTTAAAGAATTTTTATGTGATTTCTTAATAGTTCATACTTATCGTTATGGAGTACATGTACAACACACGTGCTTAAATACTAATATATTATAGTTAGTTAAAGCAAGTCTTGTGAACACAAAAGCTACGACAATTATAAGGAAAATAATTCCCTTTTATAAGTGAGGAAAATCATTTTCCCCCTTTTAGATGAATATTGTTTTAATTTCTCGACGTTTGTCACAGTTTAGACACACATTAGATGTGCTTGAGATCTATATAAAATAAGTGATTTTAAGTTGATGATTCATTTTCCCATTTCTATATGTTAAGTTGGTGGGTACAAGTCAGGGCCGGCTCTTGCCTATAAAATTTAAGGCATTGGCCTTTTGGGGGCCTCAAATTTTTACAAATAAAAATTATGTATCTTAACCCCATTAAAATAGAAGAAATTAAGGAAACGTTGTTTTGAATTCTTACATTTTCTTCGCTTACACTCACATTATTTATCCTTTTTAACTCCTTTTGCATTCTATTTCTTCAAATCTTTGATAGTTGGAGTAATACACTCTCAAAAATATGAATCAATAGTCGAAAAGTGTTGAACAAAGTACGTTATAATTTTATTTTTTTATTTGTTTGTTAATTTTCATATTAAAGTAGGTATACCAAGTTAACAACTTTTTGAATCAGATTCTATAATTCTAGCTCTTATCTTTAAAGTTTATCAACTTATTACTTATAGAATTATGTTAATAATTCATATAATAATTGTCTCAATAAAAGGATGTTTTTCAATGTTGAATTGATAAAATCTTACTTAAAAATAATAATTAAAAAAAATATTTGAAAAAAATCATTTATATAAAAGATATTAAGTAGTAATTTACATCTAGAAATTTAGAAAAATAAATAAATATAGATAAAATTTATTTAGATTTTAGACCTCTAATAAAAAATTTGCTTTAGGCCTCGAATTATGTTGAGCCGCCCCTGGGTACAACAATTTTAAGTATAGTGAACTTGTGTTCTATATGTATTGTAACTTTTTTAAAAAAAATCTGCCCTCTCCCATTTGGGCTATTTCCATGTGTGATTTGACTAAGATGTTTGCTAGCCTAAATGTTTGTCAATCATTTTCTTTGATCTGTTCTTATTGGTCTGCCCTCCATCATTAGCGTCATTGATATTAATTTCCTTTGTTTAAAGAAAATGACGGGTCTTTTTTTAATCTATTGTACATGGAATAAGACATATTTTTCAAAGACAGTGATAAAGTTGATGTCGTTTTTACTAAAGCAATCAATAGGAGTGAAGCACTTTCATTAATTAATAAATCACTAATTGTTGTTTACCTACCATTAATTAATAAATTAATAATGCAATAATTCAGACTCATACAATACACATTCCAGTCTGTTTGTGACATTGCCAACTCGAATTATTGTTTGATCTCCTCACCCTTCTCTCTATACTAAACAACACCTTGTGACATATAGGATTCAGATCTACGACCAATCGATCGATCAACTACTGAGCTACTGAGGAATAACAGGAGATTCGATAAGTTAAGATTAAAGTGAGTTCTATTGATTCAGAATTTATTTTCATACTAACACGAAATTTTTATCCTCTGAATCTATATACTCCCCTTTCCAATTTAAGTGTCTTATTTTGACAAGTGGAAGAAGTTTGGCTTGTTTCTCTTTTTTCGGTATGTTTCAGACGGTCTTCCAATTCCCTTTATAAATATCATGTTGCTTTTGTAGCTTGGTGGTTGTTTTCCCCTTTAATTTTCTATAATCCCTTCATCTAACACCTTCTATGCATATATCTCATCAAGTGCCTCATCGTTCCTAGTATTAATTACATTTGTAACAAGATAGGTACATATGACTTGTATGCACCAATTTGAGGGGGAGTGTTAGAATAGGAATAGGACCACAAATAATATCTACAATCCTATTTAGAACGAAATAGGAATAGTATATATAATTCTACTTGGAAAAGGGTTGTAATGTAGTGTAACACCCCGACTTTTCAAAACGTCTAAAATTACTCGTATCTCCATGGAAAGACAAAGAGGGTGGGTAATAAATTAAGAATGATATGGTATGTCCAATTTTAAGTGTTCAAGTGTTGCATCTTAAGTTTTGAAGTTAGGTAAGTGGCAAAATAAAAGTTGGCGGAAGTTATCGTAAGTTCCTTTTTAAAGATTTCTCTGAAATTTGGGTCAAATGACTCGGAGCTTTTCTCCCAATCTATAAGGAGTTATGGGGGCCACAACCTATTGAATCGAAGGTCTACGAGTCTAGTTTCCAACGCATCAAACCGTTTGTTTATACGACTTCAAAATAGAGAGATATTTGCGTTTTCGTGGGACTGCGCAAGCAGGCACGTGAGGTGGGGCTCTAGGTCGGTGGAACTTTACATATATCTTCTTCTTCAAACCTTTTCTTCAATTTTTAGCTAAGAACCAGCAAAATTAGAGAATCCCATTTCTAGGATCAACTAAAGTGTACATTTTCTCGACCTAAGTCCTTGACGAAAGTTGTTCTACGCGTTGGGCTCATCATCGTGGTATAATTTATTTTATCGATTTCGTAGCATATCACACTTTAGTATTGGGACAACAAGGGTTTGGATTTATTTGAAGGTTTTGAGGCGTATTATGAACTTAAGATCGAGGTAAGACCCTTCTTTCATCGACTCTAGCTTTTATAACCGGCAAATAGCAATTTGCGACGGAAATACATATCTTTTATCATACTGTCATGGTATCTTTTATTTTCGTGTGTTGATTATGGTCCTGCCTTGTTGTATTATCGAGGGAGTTATGAGTAAAAGTCGCTAGGTCACGTTAATTCAGCGAAAAAGGTATGTTAAGGCAATTCTCTTCTTACGGCATATTTCTGTAAAGATTAGGAGCAATGTAATTGAATTGTTATCGTTGTTATACTTGTAGCCATTATTGTTGGTTGTTGGCTGCTCGAGTGGATATAATCCTCTCTTATCGGGTTTCTTGTTCAGTAGTAGCGTTCCTATGTTGGACAGGACTTAGAGGCTATTTGTATAGGTTGCTTATAACTAAATTGCTCGCTTTTAGCTGTTGGATTGTTATTGTTGTCCTTTGGGCTATTGTGATTAGCTGCAAGAATGTGATTTATGCCTAGAAGGGCTATGTTCTGCCGACATGGCTATATTGACGCCTAAAAGGGCTATGAGTTGCCGACAGGGCTATATTGACGCCTAGAAGGGCTATGAGTTGCCTACAGGGCTATATTGACGCCTAGAAGGGCTATGAGTTGCCTACAGGGCTATATTGACGCCTAGAAGGGCTATGAGTTGCCTACGGGTCCATGTTGTTGCCTAAGAGGGCTATGAGTTGCATATATGCTATATTAATTCCTAAGAGAGCTATGTGTTACCTACGGGGCTATACTATTGCCTAATAGGGCTAGGTGACTACCTACGGGGTTAGGGGACTACCAATAGGGGTATATAGACTGATTGGCACCTTCTGGGCTTATGGGGTCTGGGTAGGTGGTCTTGTGTGCTGTTTGTACCTGCTGAGCTTATGTGGGCTTGGTTAGGTTGTTGTTTTATTATATTTGATAAGTTTAGATTTAAGAGCAGGTCATTATGCTTATCTTATTCTTGATTTATTTACCGGATTACTCCAGTATATTAGGACACCTGCTCATAGTCTATTGTCTTTCATACTCTGTAC
Source organism: Solanum chiquidenum (assembly GCA_029582725.1). Taxonomy (NCBI): domain Eukaryota; kingdom Viridiplantae; phylum Streptophyta; class Magnoliopsida; order Solanales; family Solanaceae; genus Solanum; species Solanum chiquidenum. The sequence goes on from JAJOOS010002437.1 coordinate 26,281, forward strand.
ATTATTTTGTATTGATGCCCCATTGCCTGGGAGCACTACATTCATGCATCCAGGTCCCGACAGACGACCCAGTAGACCTCCTCAGCAGCAGGATTGACTTCAATCTGGTTGGCTAGCCCCTTTTCTCCGGAGCTGCCAGAGTTGGGAGGTTTGTTAGCTTTTGTTGTATATATTTTCATGGGTAGGTTGGGGCCCTGTCCCACCAAACTTTACTACTCTTAGAGGCTTGCAGACTAGTGTGTGGGGTTTATAGCTACATTATGGTCATGTTGGCCTAGTTTGTTGGTTTGCTGAAGCTTGTTAGTTCTGTGATGCATTGTCTTGATATACCTGCTTTCAGTTTTGGTATAGAGATCATGGTGGCCTCGACGGCCCAATCAGGGCTTCTGTGCTAGTTGGCTATTTCTTTATATGAACTCTTGGGAGTAGATATTTCTTTTATGGATCTGTATACAGGGGCCTTGCCGACCGAGGGCTTAATTTTAAGCCGAGATATACTTGTTTGTTTTCTTGACTACGTGTGGCTGACATGCGCTAGTAGCAAATGGTTCAGCAGGGTCGGCAGGAGCCTGAGTTTTGGCATTAGGAGCCAGTTGCGCCCCTTGAATCTGGAGCGTGACATGTAGTGTCCTAGTTGGGGGGAAAAAAAGTCTAATATAGGGTGTGTTTGGTATGAAGAAAAATGTATTTTTGGAAAATAAGTGGTTTTCTAACTTATTTTCTCATGTTTGGTTGGTGACTAGAAAATATTTTTAATGTTTGGTTGGTGAATGAAAAACATTTTCAAGAAAATAACTTTTATTTTTTGCTTGAGACTAGAAATACTCTTTAGAAAGTATTTTATGACTCGAAAATCAAACCCGATAATCGATCTAGGATCCGATCCTGACATCCAAACTAGGACACGACCCCGACAATCGTTCAAAAATCCGAACCTGAGATTTGACCCAGGACCTGACCCAGATTTCTGACCCTGAAATATTTTTCAAAAACAATTTTAAAAAAAATTGACAGGGGATGGCGGGGGTTGTGGGAAGGAGGTGGCGTAAATTATGAAATTTTTAAAATTTTAAATATTTTTCAATAACACTTTTTCTTTAAAAACAAAATTGATGGGGGCGGCCCTGGATTGGGGGTGGAGGGAGCATAAAAATAAAATAATTTATAATTTTAAAAAAAATTCAAAAAAAAATTTAAAAAATAAATAAATTAACAAGGGAGGGGGGTGGCGACTGGGGTAAGGAGTTGGGGGAAGCATAAAAAATTGAAATTTTTAAAACTTGAAATATATTTTAGAAAAAGTAAATTTTTACAGGGGGTGGTGTAAAATATGATATTTTTAAAATTTGAATTCTTTTTCAAAAACAATTTTTTTTACAAGGGTTGGCCCTGCGTTGGGTGTAAGGGGGGTGTCACGACCCAAAGTATACACTAGGTGTAGCATGGCGTATAGGACCCCAAGAGGCCCTACACAAGCCACTTAGCATACATCATACAAGATAATAGAATAAGGAATTCAAAATCATAGTCTTATATCATAATAGAGTTTTGACAAAGGGGAAGTCTAACATAAGTTCCCATAAGCCATCTAAACATCATAAGAAGTGGTTGGGACGTAACTCATACACCACATACATCATCCGAAAACTAGAAAGACATAAAGCAAGTAAAAGTGTCTCGGTCCTCGGAACAAGAGGACTCGCCAATCTCTTGAATCCAAAAGAAGCAACTAGCCACAAGAGTGAGGGGTAGGAGTGTCGGACCCTACGTTAATGAGACAATGTAGGCACAAGTATATATTAGTACATAGAATGTACTAAGTATGGGCAATATGCATAAAATAGACATGGTAGCATGAATGACTTAAAACATATAAGACATGATCAATATTTGAACATTTAAGAGTTTAAAGAAGCAATGACATATAAATCACGAAATATAATCAATGTATTTACAATAGAACACAAAGAAAAACTTTGAAGAAACATAATAATTTTGTGGGATATTAGCTTTAACCGACTGTCACAATCCAGAAATAGACGTAATGACAGTTGTATATTCCTGCCAAGACAAGTCAGCCTCAACCCAAATAAAAATGAAAGTAATGTGGAAATAAAAAGCAAGAATAAGACAAAGGCGGAAAACTTATTCATTCTAAACAATACCCTAAAACCTGATTGAAACATGTACACATCATTAATGAAAAAAACATAATTCGAAAGATAAATGCAAGTCTCAGACTTTGTTTCTCAAGTAGAACAAAGCTTAAAGAAAAAGGTAAAGAGGTCCCGCGGAATGACAAACAGCTACCTCTATCAATCCTTCACGAGCCTCGACTATCAGGTGGAGAAGAAGAAGAAGATCACACAAGTCCAAGCTTTGAAAAGATCACACGGGTCCGAGCTCGAAACCTACACAAATGTAAAAGAAAGGGGTGAGTACCAACAACACAGTACCCAACAAGCAACCTACTAAACAAGGCAACTAGATAGAAAATGAGTACCCCTGACTCTCCAACCAAACCTCCTCAAACTACAACCTGCACAGGAATCAGCCCAACCTAGAAATTCTACAATACACGGCTCATAAGGCTCAATATTAACAGTCTAATAGCCGCAACTCAACAATTAAAGGGATCAAATAAGTCAACCTCAAATTCAAGTAGTTCAGTCACACGCAACAAGTGCATCAATTTCAAGTATCAAGAAAATCACGCATAAGCATCAAAGGTATCAAGTTACAAAATCAATCTCTCACCAGAACCATTTACCATCGGCATAATATCACTAGCCGGAATCATTTTTCATTGGCTTTATATCCCTTGCCGGCAATAATCTCTGCATAATAATATTTGTTGGAAATGACCTCGGTATAATAACTCTCGTCGATAAAGACCTTGGCATAACAACACTCGCCGACAAAGACCTCGGCCTCATAATCATCACATGTCTCATCATGGTGTTCAATGATCAATAAACACAAGTAATATCACGCCACACAGAAGAGACAACAACTTACACAATTCAAGTCCACATTCATACTTTCAAGAATTTCATCAATCAATCAACAAGGGTTACAATAAGGCAATTCACATCATCATGATCAACATATAGCCTTTTTTATTTCAACCCCTTATTATTCATTTATGTATAACAAATGGACAATTTAACCCTTCGCCTCATGTTCATTACTCCCAACACACAAGCAACAAAGGAAGCATACAAATTCAACTAGAATACAATGTTTACACTTCGTCTTAAATCAATCAACAATCACTCCAAGAGTTGAGTGTTCCCCTTTCGAACAACTTCCAAAGCCAAACAATCTATGCTCAAAATTGGAAGAAAATGAACTAAACCCCAAAATGGCAGGCCAAAAACCCTCTCCAGGTATCACTTAAGCGAACAAGGATTTGTTTAAGCGAGCCTTGCCACAAACGCGAGCATCACTTCTGCAACCAAGCCTTAGCATAAGCTACCCAAGACTCGCAAAAGCGAGCCAACTCTCTCAAAAGCGGAGGTGCACCATAACTCAAACATCAGAAAGCCAATCAACTCTCAAAACATCAAAAGGGCCCTCGATATTCATTCAAAAAGTCGTACACACAACCACATGTGCAAATCAATTACACTCGGCGTTTGGGACTCAATGGAACCATCAAAATACGAATATGAGGTCTCCTTAACCGGACATTTGTGAAAATCACAAGAAACTAACTCACGCCTAAAAAAACTAAAACCAGCTCGATAACTTTCAAAAATCAATCAATACCCCACCTAGGCCTAAAATCATCTCCCGATTCCAACAGAACTCTTAAACTTCTGATTCGAGCTTCCGAATCCTGAATGTTGACCAAAGACAACACAAAGGCTAAATTTCCACAATTTCACAACTTAGGACCTCAAATCCTCAAAATGACTTAGAATCTGGAATTGACAACTCTCACAGATCAGATTTCACATTTCGGGACTTATGGAATCCACAAAATTCCATTCCGCCACTCGAAACTACAAAAGACCTCAAAAACCCCTTCTTAACAACGTAGCCTTTAATTTAAAACTCACAAACCTATCAAATTCTCAACTTTTAACTCAAAGTCCAAAACTAACTTTTTAAACTCAAGCATACAATACTCAAGGTTGATATAAAGAGGGGCAAAATGGTCAATTCACAAAACTTTCCAAAAATATTTGACATTACATCGACAATAAGACCATGAGATCTCTATCTAGGAATCCAGTATATTCCTCATACCAAAAGAAAGGGAATCTACTTGCCAAGGTAGAATATATACATATCATATTTTTCTAAAGTGGATTCACTAGCTAGGTCATTTAAGACAATCCTATGGGGGCACATAGTTTGGGACTAGAGGTTGCTACTAGAGACTATCCTATTTGAGCCTCCACCTCAAAGTCATCTAGGTGCTAAGTCTAAATCCCAACGGAATAGCTAAAAGTCAAATATCAATATAACATAGGAAATACAATGATCAATGCAATCCACATATTTAGAATCAAAACATTGAATAACTCCTTAATACCCAATTTAAGCGTATGTGAGAAAATATTTCACCAATGTGAATCCATATGTGAGAAAAACCTTTCACAATATCATTGATACTTTCCTTTCAAAGCATCCCCTAATAATTTACAATAATTGATTAAAAATATGCGTATCTTCATAAATTCATAGTTCATAGGTTCATAGTTGAAAATCGTAATTTAGGCATGAATCAATATAAACTAAGTATCATGTATTAACATTGAATCATGCATTAGAAGACTTAATAAATAATAATAAATCATAACTGGATGAAACCCATAAAGATTGAATTGAAACCTAACTTGATCAATTGAATTTGAAATTGAGAAATTGAAAACCTTGGGGACCCATGGAGGAATGGACTCCATGGATGAATACCCACATACCTTGATATTCAAAGCTCAAGATGAATGGTGAATTGAAGACTTGAATGGAACCCTATCTCTTCTTCTTCTTCCTTAGGTTGAGAGGAAATTTGGGGAGTGAATTTGGTTAGGTTTTGGGGAATTAGGAGAATGGGGTTGAAGTGGGGTAGTTTAGGACTTAAAAGCTTTATATAGGGCTTAGGGTAGAAGGAAAAACGACATAGTATTATTTTAAAACAATTAGGAGAATACTCAAAAGCCCTTGAAAATTAACTGTCGGACTCGATCTACGGTTTCGACTTATGGACCATAGAACTTTCTACGATCTGTACTGGTCAATCGTAGACCAAGTACTAGGACCATGAAATCACTTAACTCTTGACGGGACCCTTCTACGGTCTGTAGACCCTAACCGTAGGACTCAACTTTTGGCCCTAAAATTTCACGAAGTCATGGACCTACCTACGAGACCTATCTACAACTCGTAGATCACTTGACGGACCGTGCTGATGAACCTTAAAAGAGGTACTGATTGATTTTAGAAGAAATATTTTCCTCTTCCTAAGGTTGGCATCTACGGCCCATAGATGGGACCAGTAGAACCAAACTGCAGCCCAAAAAGTCCTTTCTTCCTTTTCCAAAATCTGAGGTGTTACAGGGGGATTAGGGTTGAGGTGGCGTAAAAAATTAATTTTTTTAAATTTGAAATATTTTTCAAAAAAAAGATTAAAAAAATTGACGAGGGGGGAGGGGGTTAGGGTATGGGGTGGGGTAAAAAAATGAAAATTTTAAAAATTTGAAATAATTTTTCAAAACAGTTTTTTTGTGGGGGGAGGAGTGAGGTAAAAAATCTTAAAACTTTGAAATAATTTTTAAAATTTTTATTGTTTATGTTTGGGCGAGGGAGGTGGGGCTGGTTTGGGGATAGGGTTAAAAAATATTTGAAATTTAAAAAATAATAAAATTTAATTTTTAAATTTTTTTCTTAGATGGGGATGGTCGGGAAAGGGGTACTGAGTAGGGTAAGAAAAAAAATTGTAATTTAAGGATGAAGTAGAGTTTTGAAAAATATTTTCCTTAAATTTTGAAGGGAAGTCATTTTTCTTAGATTTGAGGAAAATGAGTTGATTTCGAAAATATTTTCCAAAACATTAAGACAACCAAACATGTGAAAATTGAAAAACATTTTCCAAAAAATATTTTCCTTCATACCAAACACGCCCATAGTGTACAAATAGGGAGCATAATACATAAATATGTTCTTTAACTTGGTTTCATTTCACATTGATGCCCTTCAACTTTGGGTGTGCACAAGTAGACGCTTAAACTTGTATAAAATTGAACAAATAGAAACATATGTAATATATGGCATCCTATATGGCAACTTGTGTTCTACGTGGTGTCCTACGTGTATTATGTCACATAGGACTCATGTGTCTACTTGTTCAACTTTATACAAATTTAAGTGTCTACTTGTGCACACTCAAAGTTGGAGGGCATAAATGTGAAATGAGATCAAGTTAAAGAGCACATTTTTTATATTATACCTAAATATGATCTCAATATAATGATGTAGAGACACAATTCACCCATGGCATTGCAAAAGAAAAAAGAACACCTTCAAAGCAGCGCCAGAAAAATTCAATCAAGGATATGCATACACAAGTCAAAGAATAAAGCTAACAGTTTTTTTCCATAAGTCTCCAACGGTCAAGTAAACGAAAGAAGGAATGAAAAGGGAGAAATAAATTATACAAGACAGTGAGACACTAGTACAGTAGACTCATATATAAAGCTCTTAGATTTTGAGGTTCAGTTAGACACATATGTCATATTTTAATAAAATTATAAGATATCATAGCCAGGTCTATTCTCGTTTAGAGTTCCACTCTCCAATTGGGTATGGACATGAACATGAGTATTAAAGTGGGTTACTCCATCCACCATGATCTTTCTTCTTCTTCTTCTTTTGGGCGAATTTATACCACTAGATACTCATACAAGCTAAGGGAGGTTATGCCTTACCTTACCAAATTCTAATGAAGTATATATTGAACCTCTACTAATTAACAAGCGTGAAGAAAATAAGAGTTAGTGAGAACTAGATATTTTATGATCAGCACAGAAATTGTAATATACTATATGATGAAGAGTTTGTAATATACTATATGATGATATTACAAATAAGCATGCTTAGATAATGAAAAAGTACAAAATTCAAGAAGAAAGTTGAGTTTTCAAACCCAAGCTTCCTTTTATAGATGTATAAATTTAAAAAGTGGGTTCCCCATCTACAGTAGGCTGAAGTATATTTCTCGTGTTCTTCAAATCTGTCCAACAACAATTGATAGTTCATCATTTCTTCTTGGATTTATTGGATCTTGATGAAGCTATTGAAAGTTTCATATGATTCTACTTTGTCAGTGGCATCGGTAGGTCCGTTAGAACAAACTCCCCAATCACTTTACCATCCCAACTATGTTGTCTTCATATGTCTTCTTTTTATTTTTGTTGCTTCCACTTCTTTGTTGCCTAGGTGAGATATCTCCATCCCCACTTTATCAAAGCATATGTCTAACATTATATTGTCTTCCTCATCTTTGTCAAAAAACTCCTCGCCCAAATTTTAACAACATAAGTGTTAGTTGGACTAAGTCCTGATGCTAACGCCTCTGAGTCATTCTTCTTTGTAATCACACTTTCTTGTTGTCCCAAATTCCCTTGAGCTAGTTGATGCCTCGGAGAATTCATCAATTATTGTCTACGCCTATTGATTATCGTTATACCATACCCTTTATGGTGTTGAATGCTACCAATTGGAGTATCCACCAGAGTTGTAATTTTTTCACTACTCTTAGGCACAAGCACAAAAATAGGTGCATTATGGTTAAGATTACTGCCCGAAATTGGTGAGTTATTCTCCTATAAGCTTTTTCTTTGCTACCATCATTTTGATATTCTTCATCTTCACGAGCATGTTCTGTCCATGTCTTGGACTTGAACGAAAATTCATCAATTAACTAAATTAAATCATTATTCAGTTTTCCATGTTGCTCCGTTCTCACCTTGGTCAAGGCTGATTTTTTTGCACCTGTGGATAAAATAGACAAGGTTGGTTTCAAAAGGCCTCTGAACATTTTGATCGTTTTCATCACCAACTTCTTTTGTAGGTGAGAAATTACTAAACCCATATGTAGGCGAGAAATTACTTACATTAAACTACTTCTGTTTGGCAAGCTTGCCATAATTTAATTCGACACAATTTTTTTTAAAATAAAATAAAGATAAAAAGACACACCTAAAACTATTCTCCTTTTCCACTTGTTATTTCACCTTCACACGATATATTTATTTTTTTCTCTTTTAAATTAATTTGTAAATTCTTATTTTCTAGTGTACTTGTTTTATCAGTCAAATCTTTCATTGTGAAAGATTCACAGAGTGATCGAGTTCTATACATTACATGGATAGCTAGGTTGAATAAAAAATACACTGTTTAAACGGTTGTTGAACTATTGAAAAAATAGGTGAATAAGGTCATTTTTGTATTTGAAAAGTTATTAACTTTTTTTCCCGTTAATTCACGCAAAAGGTCATTTGAAAGTAATACATCCAGCCACTTTTTAATTACGTGATAGTTGTAAGTCATCTTCTTCCTGAATTACTTTTCTCATATAGAGAGAGTTGATTTCTCAAATTGTCCACTCAACTATAATAGTTATTATCTCAGAAAGTCACTTTCTTTGTTGAAGAAAATTGGAATCAAGAAGAAATACGATTTTTTTTATATAATAATTATTAGTTGAGTGACCATATGAAAATGGTAAATAGGCACTGATTGTAAGATGAAATGGTACATAAGATGTATTATCTTTCACAAGCATTAAGATAGCTTCAAACCTTAGATATCGAAAGACATGAATAAAAATGTTTCTCTTAATGAACCTAATTCCAGGAGTTGAACTCGGAAATATATCTTTGTTGGAATCCAGATCAGAGAATTATTACTCTCTTTTTTTACCCATGATGTTTGTTTTTCTCTTGATGAAACATGCTTCAATATTAATTATACTCTCTTTTGCTCCTTTTTTTATTAGAAGATACTAAACAAGCGCAAGAGAAGACAAAATTACAAGTTGGTTTCACTTGTTAAAACTGTAAGTCCTGCTTCTTCATGAATTACTTTCTTCCTATAGATACATAATTAGGGAGACGATTTCTCAAATGATCCACTCAAGTAATAGTTGTTATCTCAAAAATTAAAAACAAGAAGAAAGACTACTTTCCAAAATAATAACTATTAGTTAAGTGACCATATAAAAAAGGTAAATATGCACCATTTGTTAGACAAAAATAGTACAGAAGATGTATAATATTTTCACAAGCATTTACATAACTTCAAACACTAGATGAATAAAAATGTTTCTCTTAATGAACCTAATTCCAAGAGTTGCAGGAATTTTTCTACGGAAGATGGCTCAAAATGAAATTGAGGAAATGTTTGATCACCTGAGA
>JAJOOS010002438.1:0-36229 GCA_029582725.1 Solanum chiquidenum
GCATAGTCTAATTTATCCAGAGTAGAAAACTACAAAAGTTTTTAGTCTACAAAAATCAGACAAAATCAAATTTCACATGGAGTACAAAACTACAAAAGTTTTTTTTAGTCTCCCAACAGAATTAAACATATTCTTTGATTATCACATATATATATGCTTTTCTTTTCAAATAGCCTTCCAACTATAACATTTTGACATACTATTTTATCAAACAAAAATGTGCATCTCTCATGCTGCAAACTAAAGAATTTTAAAGGCAACACGTTTTGCCAAGGAAAATTCATTCAAAACATATGGTTTGCAGATCCTACACATTATAAATATCAAAGAGTTAACTTTTAGAAACTATTTTCCTCCTTAGATAAGTAAAAATAAGGTTACCTGGTGTAATATTTAGCCGAAATACCACCAATTTTTCTGGTACATTCTCAATTCGATCATGCTAAACAAGGCACCGAATTCTAAAGAAGTAGTGCATTAATATTCTACTTCCATGATATGTTTCCCTCAATCAGTAGAATACAAGAAATACCAATAGTATAATAATTTTCTTAAGATTGTTGTTCATCTTCCATTCCTAAGATACTTAGAACAAAACTTTGAAGAACTTGGTAAGAAACAACAAAGTTTAAAGAGTATTTTCAAAACTAGAAAATTAAAACTAGTAGAGAAAATAGAATCAGAAACAGATTAGAAACAATATAAAAATATTTTTCTCAAAGAAAAATAAAATTGAGCCCACTGAATGCACAATATCCCCTTAAGGAAATTATTCCCCTCAAGTACCCGAGGTTAATGGAATATATCCTCCCACGATAGAACGATCTTACTCACCGGTGTATCGGTACCTAAAACCACGGTGTCAGCGAACCACTCAACGATAGTAACGTACACTTAGAATACTAGATTTAGTAGTAGTAGAAGAAGTCCAGAAAAATTAATCCCCATAAAATGAGAGGAAATCCCTCAATTTATAGAAAACAAAGGGTAGTGTGAAAAGGTTCTTATTGTGCCTAATGTCACAACCCTTTGGAAAAGTCTCAATCATTCAGAAAGGTCACAACCTTTTATAAAAGTCACAAATTTTCATAAAAGTCACCTCTTCATAAAAGTCGCAACTCTTCATTTTTCATTCACACCTTTTAAAACCCAACATCTCTGTTATCAATTTTACCGTAACTATGAATAATTCTACTTTTTTTTAAAGTAAACTTACCACTAGACAGTGTCTAGCTGTCTTTTATTAAACATAAAAAATATCAATAGGGACAAGTACAAGCAAGGGGGGATAGGCCTTACCTTACTAATCCTAATGAAGTACCTAACTTCTGCTACCTAACAAGCATGAAGAAAATAAGAGCTAGAGAGAACTAAGTATTTTCAATCCTCAAAGAGTTTGTAATACACTCCATGATGATATTACAAATGAGGATGCTTAAATAATGTAAAAATATGTCAATCAAGAAGAAAGCTGAGTTACCAGCCTCAAACTTTCTATTACAAAAATATGAATTAAAAAAGATTGATTGCCCATCAAAAGTAACTTGAAGTATTTTTCTCGTCTTCTTTTTCAAACCTATCCAACAACACTTGATGATTCATACCTTCTTTATGGATTTATTGGATCTAGTTGAACCTATTGATACTGTCAAATGGTTTTTCTTTGCTTGTCGCATCGGTAGGTGCCTTGGAACAAACTCCTCAGCATTTTACCGTCCCAACTATGTTGCCTTCCATGTGTTTTCTTTTTTGCTTTTTTTGCTTCCACTTCTTTGTTGCCTAGGTGATATATCCCCTTCCCTAACCACTCTATCAAAGCAAATGTCCAACATATTGTCTTCCTCATCTTCATCAAGAGAATCCTCACCAAAATTCACTTCATATTCATCAAAAGAATCCTCACCCAAATCAATTGTATTTGACACTAAGGCCCTTGACTCATCTTTTTTTGCAAGCACACATTTAGGCACAAATACGGGAGCTTCTGGACTTATTTTGCTATTTAAAGCAGGTGGTGAGACTTGTTTTTCATGAATCAAATCGTTGTCATTCTCTGTTAACCTTACTTGCTTTCCAGTAGTCTTCAATAAAAGCATCAAAGCTATTCGAACATAATAGGTCTCTTGAGGCATTACTAGTATCTTGCCTCATCTCACTGTCATGAAAATTCCCAGTCGGACCCTTTTCACTACATGGAGAATTATTTTGTTTAGTAGAGAAAAGGATCTGACTACTAGTTAATTTTTTGTGTTCAACCAGTGTCCAGCTTTTGGATGTATTCTCGTTTTCAACTTGCAAAACATGCTGCCCAGAATTTTCAGCATCTTCAACATCAGATGTATCCATTAGTTTTTGTCCTGAATCCATTAATTTTTTTCCTGAATCAACTCGCGGCGCATCAACCCTAACTCTTGGTGTTCCCCCTGCGTTTTTAGTTGCATTAGACATCAAATTCAGCCCAACTTCTTTTGATTGCACCTCATTAGTAGCAACATGTTGAATATTGCAATCACCTTTGTTTTCGATAGTTGTTTGAATACTAATATTACTTGTATCAACATCCATTGAGTCTACACAATTTTGCTCGAAAGTGGAAGCAACCAATTGTCGATCTAAATAGCTTTACTTTGATCGACATTTATAGTCTTTCTTTTTTCATTTAATATTTCTCTCACATCACCTTAATACTTTTCACTATCGATAGTACATTTTAAAGCACCTTCAATGGTATCATCAATTTGTTTGTTATTTTGATTTCTTTTCGAAATCAAACAACAACTATCTTCATCATGACCTTGGTGCTTACAATAATTGCAATACAAAGGTAGATTATCATATACAATCTCCTGAAAAACTTCGATCAACTTATCAGATTTTCCATCCACAAACTGCAACCTTATACGATTTGGAAGCTTTTCGATTAGATCAAGTATAACCTTGACCCTAGCCGTGCTAGGTTTTGACTTGATTTGAGTAGCTTTATCTATAGCTATTGGTTTCCCAACTGCTGATGCTATAGACAACAAAGACTTCTTTGCAAACAAATCTGGAGATAAGTTCGGTAAAGAAATCCAAACCATAGCTAGCGTTGTTTCCTCCTTAGGGTTATATCCAATGGACTATGGAAAAACCCTACATTAGTGCTTCTCTCCATTGTAGAGAAGATAATTAACTGAGCGAGATAAAGCTAGTGCATAATCTTCATATTGATCAAACCTCAACAAAATTTGTCTTGGAGCAAGTAAGCCAATTAAACAATTGCCCTTAGTACCAAGATGTTTCGATAAAATTGACCTTAATATGTTCAAATCTTGCGCACCATGAGATAATTTAAAAACCACTGCTTGATGTAATCCCTCTTCGATCATAAAGTCTTGCCTTTCCTCCATTGAAAACGTGGTAGTAGGTTCTCCATGAATTACTTCGATTGATTTTACGATTGTTTTTGAGTTAATTAGGGCAAATTGTTTAGGATTTATAGTATTGGAATTGAAAAGGGTGGCGTATGTGGTGGTTTGGGGTGGTGGAGCGGGCTGGACAGCCTCGAAAGGAGGTAGTCCAATGGTCGTAGCAGCCATGATAGCTGCGCAGCTGCTGCCTATGTAGGAGCCACCAGAACCCTAGGTCAGCAGAAAGTTCGATCTGTTTGAAAGGCTACTCACGGCCCATGAATAATTCTACTTTCTGCCTTACATACCAATATATTTTTATTCGTATTGACATACCGTCACGTAGGGACACTGAATTTCGTGTGTGCAGGTTCACACATGGGCATGGATACACCTTTATGCCATGATTGTTGTTTAGCTAAGGGTTGATAAGCTCCACTGTTTCTAAGCTATTGGTTGTATTTGTACAATTTTTTTGGTTTTGTCAGGGCCTTGCCCAACTACTTGATGTATGGTACTCATAGAGGCTTTGTGGAAATATTATTTTGGATTATTTTATGACTTTCGGTTTCAAACCTTGTCAGCTTAGTATGTATATGTGTTTCATGATGCGTTGGATTGCCATTTTTACCAATTGATTTTGTCTTGCTAGCCCTTTCATTGTATTATTCTTACTTTGGTTGTGACATCGCCGCTCCAAACATAGTATTTTAGTCGTTATGTTATATGGCCTTGTTGGCCCTCGTTGCCTCCTTTTAGTTATGTTTCAATGTCTAGCTCTGTTGAATAAGTTATCGAGTGCCAATTGAACATCCCCTAGATTGGGATCTGACAAGTTTATAACTACACCGAATTATTTGGTAGGTTTTAAATTTTACAAAAATGAATAAAAAATATCAAGACATACCAAAGAAATTTATATAAATAAATATATTTTAATATTAAGTTTAAATAATGACTCATTTAGGTATTTCTCTTAGGCCTGGATTCGTTAAAAAGACTACAAACCAATGATTTTTCTTACTTTGTATAGTACTCCTAGAGGCGTTAAGGAAATATTATTTTAGATTATTCTCGGCTTTCAATTCCCAACCTTGTCAGCTTAGTATGTATATAGTTCCTACTTTGGTTGTGACCTCGCTACTCCAAACATAGTATTTTAGTCGTTATGCTATATGGCCTAGAGGTCGGCCCTCATTATCTCATTTTAGTTATGTTTCTACGGCTAGCTCTGTAGAATAGGTTATCGAGCGCCAATTGTGCATCCCTTAGATTGGGATGTGACAAGTTTATATGGGAAGTACCTAATGTACTAGATCTACCCTTGAAATGAAGATTATTTCTATGGGAAGTACATGTTTTGCTCCTTTAATGAATCGACATGGTATGAATTTAGTTTGGTTGCATTATTAGGTTTCATAATCAGATGGTTAAATAAAAACATAAAAAAATAAATGTTAGAAAAGGATAAAAAATCATTATCTTAATTAAAGAACAACCTTCAAATTGACCATTTGTAAATCATTTGTGTGTTTGAATAAAAATTAATTTAGAAAATTTGATTCATCAAGGTTACAATTGTAAACACAAGTACAAACATATTGTCCAATAGTACCACCACTTGAGCAAAGACCATTTCCATTGTGTTTATCAAAACATTCCTTTTTATTAGTTTTGTGCATTCACTTGACTAACATCCAATGCAACTGCTATCAAATTTCGGAAAAAATAACATTTCATTACACATGCAAAAGAGAAAGACTAGAATTATTTGTTTTCCATCATATGTTCATGACACTACTTTCTATATGGGCATTTCCATGCAAAATTAACTGAGGGACATATGCAGACGGTAAGAGTAGTAACCTATTGGTTGTGTCTTTTATGAACATAGAGAATATTTATATATTCAGGTGAAGTTAACCTATAACATTAGGTAATTAACTCTCTATATAAAATCAAAGATGGTTACTTGAAAAACAAAGAAATAACCTATTACAACCAATGAAATTACACATATATATCATGTAAATTTTACTTACTTTAGTATATAAAATTTATAAATCAACAGTGTAAATATAATATATGTCATAAAAATGAAGAGGCTAAATCTCAAATTTAAAAATGGCTAAAGAATATAAAAGACAAACCTGAAATAATGAGAAGGAAACAAAGAGCAAAGTTGAAAATTTTGGCCATTCTTAAGCAAAATTTATCGCTAATTAATGTCAATGGTATACTTTGATGCAAGGTGCAAGAAGCTATTTATAGTGTGTGTTTACCAGATTTTACTAAAATGGAGAGTAAAAATAGACTCATTTATTTTTGGCTTAAGTCATCGACAGCGGCCCCTTAAAGTTATTCGCATAATTCATTTAGACACTTTATCTTGGGCTTGTTCCAATTGAACACCTTATGTGTTCAAAAGTGGTTTGTGTTAAGACACAAAATGCTGACATGGCAAAAAAATGTATTTCACTCTCCTTAAGCGGTAAAGCCATTAGAAATAATAATTTTTCTTTTTATTTCTAAATTATACACCTATATTATAAATAATAATAATTAATTAATAAAAACATCTTCTCAGTTCTCTCCTCCCCCGCCCAATCTTCTTCACTATAACAATTCTATTCATCTCTTTTACACACACCCAGCCCCTTCACCTCTCTCTCTCGTACCCTCTTCGATTCTTCTCCTTCTTTTCCCTTCTTATTTTATATGTAGGTCTAATTAAAGTTTCAAATATTCTGACGAAGCTCCATTATTTCCGAAGATAATAATACTTCAGTGAAGCAATTGATTATTTTTCTGCAATTTTCTTTTTTATAATTGTGATTAATGATTACTAGTGAAAAGAAGACGAAGACAACGATAGGAAGGCTTTGATGCTATTTGAATGAAAGGTAAATGATGGATTAACTTAGATGGACAACAATGGTGTATTATCAGTGCCGGTAATATGTTAAGATATGTCGCATGGGCTTAACTCAACCTCAAAAGCTAGCTCATGAGGGGAGGATTGCCTAAGTCCATATAAGGAGACCAAATTCCCATTCCTCTACCGATGTGGGACATCTTAACACTCCCCGCACGCCTAGACATCAACTGGAGTGTGAACACTTCTAAATAGGGGCCCATCATCGGTGAACAACAAATTGGGATGGGCCTGACTCTAATACCATATGAAAACATACTGAAATTGTATTTGACCAGAAGAAAATTTGAGAAGAAGAAGATGAAAAATCTATTCACAAATGTCTATCAATTACAGTATTTATAGACTCCTATAATCATCTAGGAGTCTCTAGAAACTTCTAGCCAACTTAGCTCTATCACCGTTTTAAACTAAGTAACAAACTACAACTAACACAATGAAACAGTAACAAACTAACTAACAGTGAAACAGTAAAAACAGAATTGTGCACTGATGTTGCATTGCAGTCACTAACTAACTTATGCAACTATTATTTCAACACGTCTCATAGAACGGTACTCTGCTTCTGTAGAAAAAAGAGACACAAAAGGTTGTTTCTTTGATTTCCAGGAGATAGGACTGCCACCTATACTGATGAAAAAACAATGACTGAACGACGAGTCTCAGGGCAGGACGCCCAATCTGTGTTACAAAAGCAAACAGCTGAACGGAGGGATTGTAGGACATAAAAAGGCCCAAACCTAGAGTACCAAGTAAGTAGCGCAAGACATGAATTGCAGCATAGTAGTGTGAAGTACGAGGAAGCTGCATATATTGGCTTAGGTGTTGAACGGAGAAAGCAAGGTCGGGACGAGTGTGAGTCATGTAGTTCAAATGACCAATCAACCTTCGATATGAGGTTGGATCTGATAAAAGTTCAGTTCACCTTCATCTTCTTTCAATTTCAAGGATGGATCCAAAGGTGAACTTACAGGTGTGAGTTCGAGACAATTATACTCAGAGAGGACCTCAAGAATGAATTTTCACTAATTGAGGTTCAAACCAGTAGATTCGCGTAGTACCTCCATCCCCAAAAAATAATGCAAGCTTCCTAAATCTTTAATTTGAAATTCAGAGTGCAAAAATGATTTCAAAGCTTGTAATTCTTCAATGTCATCCCCAATCAGCACAATATCATCCACATAGACTATTAATAGGTAAATATGAGCACCATTGCGTTTATAATAAAAAGAGTAATCATTTAACGAATGAGCATAACTTTTGAACTCAAGTGCAGCAGTTAACCTTGCATACCATTGGCGGGAAGCCTGTTTCAAACCATAAATATATTTCCTGAAATGACAAACATGATGAAGAGAAAGAGACTCTATGCCGGGAGGGAATTTTGTATACACCTATTTCTCCAAATCCCCGTGTAGAAATGAGTTGTTTACATCTAATTGGAACAAAATCCATCCCTTTTTAACTGCGATGGCAAGAACACATATGATAGTGATCTTAACAACTGGACTGGATGTTTCTGTAAAATCAACTCCCTCCTTCTACATATCCCCCCTAATAACAAGGTGAGCTTTCAACCGCTCAACTGATCAATCAGATCGTAATTTCACTTTATAAACTCACTTACAAAGTAAGGCTTTATGACCTGAAGGAAGACGTAGCACATCCCAAGTATTATTGGCTAACAAAGCATCTAATTCTTTCGCCATAGCATCCTGCCAACCGGGGTGTAAAACTGCCTGGGAATAGTTGTTGGGCTCATGAATGTGAGACAGAGAATTAAGAAAATGTTGGTTAGGGGAAGAGAGGGCATTAAAAGAGAAAGAAGGGGCTTGAACAGAAGATAAAAAAACAAAAAATAGAAACATCGGCTAGATGTAAAGTGCTGCAAACATAATCTTCCAAATAGGTAGGAGTTTTGAGAGATGTGGTAGACCTACTTAGGATAACATGATCAAGAGATGGAGATAAAGAAGTGTCTACAGGAGATGGTCTAAGATCAAAAGATAGGGAAGAAGTAGATGGAAGAGTACTTGGATTCAACAAAGTTGGAAAATATGAACTGGAAGGTGATGAGTGATGAGGGGAATTGGGACTAGAGACACTGGAAACTTCAGGGTACATAGGAGAAGGAGAAGTAGTGGGAAAAATAGGAACTGAACTATTGATAGCTATGACGGGAAAATTGTTCTCATGAAAGATAACATTCCTACTAATAAAAAATCTCTGATTCTTGAAATCAAACAACTTATATCCTTTCTTTCCATGAGGATATCCAAGAAAAATACAAGGGGTAGCTCTAGAATCTAACTTAGTTCTTCCTTGAGGCAAAGTAGAGGCAAATCACAAACATCCAAACACCCTTAAGTGATGGTAGGAAGGGGGTTTTCCAAACAAAATATCATATAGTGTTTTAAATTTTAGAAGCTTAGTGGGACATCTATTGATTAAATAGGCAGATGTTAGAATAGAATCGCCCCAAAATTTTGATGGTAAATGAGATTGAAACAACAAAGATCTAGCCACCTCTAGCAAATGCCTATGTTTTCTTTCAACGACACCATTTTGTTGTGATGTAGCTACACAAGAAGTTTGATGGATAATCCCTTTAGATAAAAATAATTAAGAACCCTCTTGACTGGAACCAAGTTCCATAGCATTGTCAGATCTAATGATTTTAACCTTTTTGTCAAATTGTCTTTCTACCATAGCTAGGAAATTCTGTAAAGTTGGAAAGGCATTGCTCTTGGTAGATAATAGGAAATCCCAAGTCCCCCTACTACATCAACAATTGTAAGGAAATATCTATATCCATTATAAGTAGGTGTATTGAATGGTTCCCAAGTATGAATGTGTATAAGATCAAAAATTTGCTTGCTAGAAATATCACTATTCGGAAAGGAAGGTTTGGTTTGTTTAGCTAAAGGACAGATATCACAAGGCTCAACAAACTTAGATAAAATAGGAAAAGGAATTTCATTGATATTCTTCATATTAGACAAAGGTATGTGACCTAGCCTATCATGCCTCAACCTATTGATTACATCAGACTGAGAAACACTAGATAGAGCAGCAGAAGTGTTGTGTTTTGATTGAAAAACTGAATTGGTAATCCTATTACAAGATCTACTAAGACTGGAAATTGGAGGTTGATCATGTTGCATCACATACAGTCCATTTCTGGATTCACCAAGCACCATTGGGCTCTTCATTGAAGAGCCCTGCATGAAACAATGAGAAGAAGAAAAATTAATAGATGTTTGAACTACTCAAATAACTTATGAACAGAGAGTAGATTAAAGTTAAAACTTGGAACAAACAGGCAATTAGAAATGACAAAGTTAGAAAAGAGTCTCACTGATCCTACATGTGTTACTTTAACAGTTTGAGAATTGGGAAGTTTGACAAATGTTGCTTTAGGCAACAGATTAAAAGAGATAAAATATCCTCTGTTGAAAGTCATATGTTGACTTGCTCCTGAATGAATAATCCATGAATTTGGGCTAACAAGGTTGTAATTTGTTTTAGAATAGAAAGAAAAAGGAAGTAAGTTTATACCAGCACAGTTGGCATTAGCTATGACCTCAGAATTGGTGCTTTGTTTCCCAATTTTTTCTTGTTGAAGCAATGACATGATCTGCTTCAGCTGGTCCTGTGATACCGCCTCTGGTGGATCCACATTATAATAGAATTGGTTTCCTGCTACCTCACATGTCATAGCTACATTACCGTTAACAGAATTAGGGGAATTTTTGTTCTTAGTAAACTTAAAATTAGGAGGAAACTCATGAATTTTGTAGCATTGCTCAATGGTGTGCCCTATTTTCTTGAAATATGCGCATGTTGGAGCAGACTTCTTATTCTTATAATAGTTTCCTCTTGCAGGTTTGTACTCGAGTGCTCCAGGTCTCTGTCCAGAGGTATTTTGTCCAAATGCCACAAAGGAAGAATTCTCGCCTAGGAATTTGGGGTTCATATTCATCTCCCTTTGCTATTCCTCTTGAATCAACAAAGCATAGGCATTAGATGTAGAGGGTAAAGGAGAAATCATCAAGATAGTGTAATCTATTCCCAAATCTAGTCTCCAAATCAGACCATAGTTCCTTGGCCGTGGAGGAATAGATTACACTATCTGAGATCTCTCGTGAGAGAGAGTTAAGAAGCCAGGAGATCACCATACTGTTAGCTCTGCTCCAAGCTTTGTGGTGATAAGTGCCTTTAGCAAGTTCACTCATGGATCCATCAATGAAACCAGATTTGCTCTTTGCAGTCAAGGCAATCATCATGCCCTTTTTCCATCCTGCAAAGCTTTTTCCATCAAAAGGAGTATTCACCAGCAAAGTACCTGGTGAATCAGTTTGAGATATGAAATAAGGATGGGAATATGAAGAAAAATCAGTAGCAATAACTACTGTAGCTGTTTGGACCGCAATGGTGGAATTATCACCCATGATTGAAAAGAAGAGAGCCGCAGTGAAGAGAGAAAAATGAGATTTGAAAAAGAGAAGAATAAAGGATTTAAAACCTTGCTTTTGATACCATGAAAATATTATAGAGAAAATTTTCTTTGTAATTCACTGTGTGCTCAATATTTTGTACAACGCCTGATTTTAACTACCTATACACTTGCTCTTATTCTATTGGTTCCTGTGTAAAAAAATTATTCTACTAAAATAAATGAAAAGTAAAATGTATATACAAGGAAAGATCTAGAATGTAGGTTTTGTAGATGCTCTTTGTTGATATGTATAACATGGGCCTCAGAGACGTAACAGCCTAAGGCATAAAAGACTGTAGGCCCAATCTACTCATAGACCCAAATTAGAAAAACAAAAGCAAGTCAAACAGTAGTGGTCCTTATGCATTTGTACCGACAACCTCACCTTTACCTTCATCTTCTTTATATCTATCTAACACTGAATCATCGAAAATAATGTCGTTGAAAAAATGCTTCTCACCAACAAACAAAGGAGGAGATTGTGGTGTGAATTAATAATGTCGAACATATTTATACAATCAGATTACTTAGCAGGTAACTCTATTCAATAAAGCTGATGGATAATCTTTAGAAAATGTTGCTAATCTATTATGATAAGGTTAAATTATAACTTAAGTGCTTTCCTAAATAATGTAATGAGATTGCTCGATCGTTAACAAGCTTCCATAATTCTAATTAACATATGACCCATCACAACATTAATAAGTCTTTGTTTATTATCAAAGCAAACGATTATAAGTCGTGGTCCCATCATATTACAATCACAATTCATACAATTTTGTACATACATAAATTTATTTATAGTTGGGGCCTTATATGATGAAGTCGATCATTATACAGTATCGACTAAGAGTTCGTTTCAAAAAGACCTCTGGTTGCCACAATCAAGATTGTCACCAGGACTAACTCCAAGAATTTCGCAATACCTCATGTAAAACCCAATCCGATCCTGGACCCTGTTGTCACTGCCATGACCACATTCTAAGCCACCATTGATGATGTTTGTGATGACACCAAATCCAGGGACGCGATTAGCTGCTTGGTCAGCACCAGATGGTTGCCATCTTCCGGTGATGACATCGTGGCAAGAAGGCTTTGGCGATTGAGGGGTCATCCAGAACCAGATGGCTGATTTGAATGAGATGACGGAGTCTGTGGCTACTAAATCAGGATTGTTTAAAAGGTCCACTCCGATGGCACTTCCACATGGCCCATAGTTATAGTTGCTGTTTTTAAATGTCAAAGTACACGTAATTAGACCTCGATCACATTAATATATTTTAACTTGTTGTAACGGTTAAAGACTTTTTCTTCTAGCTCCATGACTATATAATGAAAATGATTGTTACTCCCTTTGTCCCAATTTATGCGACTTACTTTCCTTTTTAGTCAATAAAAAAAAAAGACATATTTTTATATTAAGTAACAATTTAACTATAAAATTTTTAGTTTACCTTTAATGAAATGATTTACAGCCACACAAATTTCTATCATTCATTTTTTACCACAAGTTTTAAAAGTATTCCATTCTTTCTTAAATTCCGTGCCGAATCAAACTACCTCACATAAAATGAGACAGAGGGAGTAATATATATATGAGCTTACTATGAAATTTGGATTGGGCCACGTCCGAAATATTTCCTTCCAGGAGCACAAGGCCATTGACTACTTGGTGTACAGTAGTCTCCGGGGCTACCTTGTTCTTTAAGAAAACAGTAACCCCATGCGTATGGTCCATCTGGTGCAGTAGGCCATCCTCCTATATATCAATGGGTACATAATCAATCACAATAAAATTATAATTGTTCGATATAAATGTTGAATTTATCAAATTCAAATCGACGTACCAGTAGTTTCATGAGAAGTTTGGGCAAAGAAAGCAGCAATTTCCCTTTTACAGGCAGTGATATCACCAGTAGTGCCAAATCCAGGAAAAGACCCAGCAGCACTGATAAATGCATTGTAACTATAGAAATTATTATTTCCTTGACAAGCATTATCATTGCGATGCTTAAGCATCTGATCAAACATGGAATTTGAGATGACACCTCCAAGGTCCCCTGAAGGACCGGGACCAGGACTGCTAGGACACTGGCTCTGGCAATTACCAGGACCACAATAGTCATTAGTGTTACCACACCAACCGAATTTGCTGCAACAGAGTCCCGGGGCACAAAGTGCGCCTCCGGCCTGTGAACCACATTGCTCTGCCGAGGCAGACAGAAAAAGCACAGAAAATAGTAAGAAAAGAATACTGAATTCAGAAAGCCTCATTTTGATGTAATAGTAAAATTATTTGATGGGAAACAAGTTGTAAAATGAAAGGTATTTATAGGTAAGAAGAAGGAAGATGCCGCGATGGGGACATAAGGGGAATTGTGTATTAGTTGGTTGTGACCTTGATTTTTGAATAAAATAGGCGCAAATCTGATAGTCGTCTCTCTTATCTAGTACTTGAAAATTCAGTGGAGTACGCTGACAAGTGACAAATCAGACAGATTTTACTCCCTCGCGTGGTTCGTTTTTAATATCATGTTATATTTTTGAAAATTAATTTGATTATTATTTAAAGTAAAAATTAGATTGTATTTATTTGATAATTTAAAAATAAATTTCAGATATTTAAAAAATATAAAGAAAGTATCATAAATTGTAATTCTTTTTATTTTAATCTTTTTAAAAAATGTTAATCAAAATTCATATTGTTTGATTTTCAAAAAGAAAACTATGACTACTAAAAAGAAAAGGAGAAAATATTTTATTTTCATTAATTATGTTGGAAAATGAATACCACTTTTATAAGTAATTCTTTTAATTAAATAATTTTTTTTTTAGTTTAAAATTTGTTTAAAATCTTTTTAAAACTGTGTGGTGAATTAAATTGAAATACATAAATTAAAATCAAGAGAATAATGTTTTTATGGGGGTCAAATAAAAAAGAAAGTGGCAGCTCTTATCATTATTCCAGATTATTCTTGACATGTATTTAACTACTATATAATATAATATATTTAAGACCTAGTTGCTGGATTTTTAGACAAAGTAATGTTAACGGCAGGTGTTTTTAGGTTATCTTACTCCCCACGTAAAGGTATCAATTGTCATCTTTAAATTTTTTTGGTATTTTTGACGCCAATATACTTGATTTGTTTTAATTTATTTATATGTATTTGATCTGATATATTATTTAATAAAGTAAAGAGAAAAACCTTTCAATATTACTAACTTTAAATTAAAATTATATAAATACATTAAAATATCTTTTATTTATGATTTTAAATATGTTATGCTATGTAAAAAGTTGGAATTAAATAATTTTTAAAATAAAAATTATTTTTTTATAAACAAATTAAAAATAAAATAAAAATAAGCAAATTAAAATAGAGAAATATAAAGACTATGGACGGTGTGATATAGTATTCCCTCAGATGTAACTATTGGACTGACTTTTCAAATAAAATGTTCTCATATTTTATTGAAAAAAACACCGAAATACACGTTTTATATTTCTCTTATTTCTAATATTTCTTTCTATTTCTAAAAATCTCTAAAATCTCTTATTTCTCTCCTAATTCTAAATTATTTTATAATATATCCGAGCTAGTTTTTAATGTATCCGAGCTACATATTATGTATTCGGATTATTTTATAATGTATTCGAGCTAGTTTTTAATGTATCCGAGCTACATATTATGTATCCGATTTATTTTACTTTTTCAGGAATTAATGTAATTACAAACTAAATAAGGATAGATTGTAATTTCATATTAAAACTATGTGATTCCTAAAATTTATTTTTAAAATATCTTTAAATATATTCACTACGATTCTGTCATTTTATTTATTTATTTTTATAAATTTTAAAAATTATTCAATACAATTATAAATTTATATAAAATTAAACTTTTGATTTTATTAAAAAAATTGAATAATCGGTTCATTTCGATCAGTAAATCAATTATTTTGAAAAAAACATCGATACCCATAACTATAGTACGTCATCATAATATATTTGAAATCCTAGTTGGTTCATTTCTTTCATTTGTGCTTTCATTTTTTAGTATATTTCAATTTTCACACTGATGGAAAAAGTTAATAGAAATTCATAAAATATTTCGCACCTTTGCAAAGTCTATATTTGTAAGTCAATGTTATCCCTGTATAGTTGCTCTACGTATGTATGTGGAATTACTATTAAATATGTACATATTTTTTTAGACAGAAGCAAATAGATCGACTAATTAATCTATGCAGTTTACCAATCACAAATCAATAGACACGCAAAAAATTAGCACCAAGACTTGAGAAATTATTTTTTTTATCGTCTTTATGGATGAAAGTGTATCAAATAAAAAATAAAAGTGTTAAACCAACGAATATTAGCAATCTAGTGGTAGAACCATACCCCACTCACGGTACTTATAACCTGGATTGTATTTTTCAAATGATGCATTTAATAATTGTGTAATTTAAGAAAATTGATGAATTGAACTTTTTCATTTTTACAAAAATCGACCGAATTAATTGGTTTCAATATTTTTCCTTGCAAATTAACTAATGGACTATGTATATTTCTTATGAAACACTTGTATTATTCTTTTTGAAAGTTGTCACTTGTAATTATGAATAATTGTAGCCAAAAAAAAATTGTATTTAGCTATGAATTTTTTTCATAGCAAATAGTTGAATTATTCTCTACAAATTTTAAGTCGTCGCTATTTAACATCTTACATATTTTGTGACAATTTTTTTGTTATCACTAAATCACAATTTGATTAGAGACAATAAAATCTTTGTCACCAATTATTTATATTATTAGTGACGAAAATAAAGGTCATAATTAAATCTAAATTTTTATAGCTAAAACTTATAATATTTAACTATGAACTCTAATTCGTCGATATTGTAACAACACATTTTTTTAGATGAATTTTTTTTGTGTCCAAAGATTAATAAATTTTAAGACAAAAATAATTTGGCATGAATTAGATACATTATTAGTGACGAAATAATGTGTCCCCGATAATTTTAAATTCGTCACTAACACTACTTAACAAATGGCGCCAATTAATTTTTTGGTGGGAAACTTTAGTGGACAAAACTTTGCTACGGATTTTTATGTTTCGTCACTAAAAGTATGTGTCTCATACATTTAAGCACAAAAAGTAAATTTTGTCACTAAAAGAGAACAATTAGTGACGAATTTGATGTCGTAGCTAATAATTTCGTAGCTATATATATATCATATTTGTTGTAGTGTTTATATAGACATGAACCAAGGTTTAGGGTTGAATAGCCTCCAAGAATCCTAATTTGAATTGAACACACCTTGTAGAGTCTTAACTCGAATTGAACTTATCTTGTAGAGTCCCACAAAATTTCAATGTCTACAAATGCCCCCTGCTTCAAGACTTGTCAGAGGATAGACTTGATGAAACTCAAAGACGAGACTTGAAGTACTAAATTTTCACCTTTGTTGCTTCAGATTTGCAAATTTGATTTGTCAGAGAAAAGATGAAGGACAGATTTGATCCCACTGGGCGTGTCATTTTGTATGCGTCTAAAGTTTCAATCCTGAAATATAGCAAACAAAAAAGGAAAATAGCAAGCAAACAACAATATTTGAATTTGAAATTATGCAAAGGTTACAATCTTTATGAAATCTTTAAGAAAAGATATGTAGTCCCCTGATTCTTCTCTTCACGATTGTTCTTGATTTGATGGAATACTTGCGGCTCAACACTTGGAGCATAAATTGTTTTTGATTTGATGGAATACATGCGGCTCAACACTTGGAGCGAAGACTTCTTTATGCGGAAGACTTGTAGATCACCACTGAAGAACAAAGATTCTCTATGTATTTCTGTGTGTCTTCTTCTTTTTCTTCCTCATTCTTTGGTATTATGAAGACCCCTTTATATAGATGTGAGTTAGGGTTTTGGGGTATTTTGGTCTTCAAGTAATTTTAGAGGACCTTGGGCTTAAAGAGCATGAGTTGAGCTAGTCTTGTCAACTTAATGGACTGATCTAAATGTAATTTGGACTTTATTTAAGTCATATATTTTGACTTAAATATTAATCTGACTTTATTAACTAGTAATTCGACTTGGTCAATATATCATGAATTCATGGATTAATCCAAAATTTAATATGAATTTATCAATAAAATTTCACTGTCTACAACTTATGAGAACTTGAAAACATTGACTTGATCAGAACTTGACCTGCATGGTGTCTTTGGTTATGACTCGATAATATATCTTCAATTTGTTCTTATTTCATCATTTAACCAAAAGAAGAAAGAAGTAATTTGATCGAACATAATACACATTTGCCTTTTAACTCTATTTACAAATTTAACTGTTATTGCAAAACAACGATTCCTACAACAAACAATTACTAAATGGTTTGTAAGCATATACACATTAATTTGATTTCGAAGATTTGAACTTTTGGAGGTAAGTGTCTTTGTTTATAATTAAAAGCGATTATAGACAGGTCCCATCAGACTACAATCACAATTTATTTATAGCTGAGGCATATGTTGCAAGAGAATACAACAAAACAGGCGATGAAGTTGTTACATAGTATCGACTAAGAGTCCGTTTCCAAAGGACCGCTGGTTGCAACAATCGAGATTGTTACTAGTACTAACTCCAAGAATTCCGCAATATCTCCTATAAAATCCAATTCGATCCTGGACCCTGTTATCATTTCCATGACCACATTCCAGGCCACCATTGATGATGTTAGTGATGACACCGAATCCAGGGAGGCGATTAGCTGCTTGGTCAGCATTAGATGGTTACCATCTTCCAGTGATGACATCATGACAAGAAGGCTTTGGTGATTGAGGGGTCATCCAGAACCAGATGGCTGATTTGAATGAGATGACTGAGTCTGTGGCTACTAAATCAGGATTGTTTAAAAAATCCAGTCCAATGGCTCTTCCACATGGCCCATAGTTGTAGTTGCTATATATGTTTATTAATATCAAAATACACGTAATTAGACACTACAAGTTCATCAAATTTAACCGGAGGACAAATAGATTTATCTAGCTTACTGCGAAATTTGAATTGGGTCTCGTCGGAAATATTTTCTTCTAGGAGCACAAGGTCATTGACTACTTGGTGTACAGTAGTCTCCGGGGCTACCTTGTTCTCTAAGGAAGCAGTAACTCCATGCGTATGGTCCATCTGGTGCCGTAGGCCATCCTCCTATATATTATATATATAAATGGGTAAATAATCAATTATTATTACTGAAAAGTTTGACTCACAATAAAATTATAATTGTTCAATCTAAATAATGAATTGATCAAATTCAAATTGACGTACCAGTAGTTTCATGGGAGGTTTGGGCAAAGAAAGCATCAATTTTTCTTTTACAGGCAATAGTATCACCAATGGTGTCAAAGCCAGAAAAAGACTTTGCGGCAATAATAAAGGCATTGTAACTATAGAAATTACCCTTTCCTTGACAAGCATTATCATTGTGATGATTAAGCATTTGATCAAACATGGAATTTGAGATGACACCGCCAAGATCCTCGATAGGACCGGGGCTGTCACGATACTAGCTCTGGCAATTGCCGGGAGCACAATGGGCATCAGTGTAACCACACCAACCAAATTTGCTGCAACAGAGTCCCGCGGCACAAAGCGCACCTCCTGCCTGCAAACCACATTGTTCTGCCGAGGCAGTCAGCAAAAGTAGAGAAAATAGTAAAGAAAAAATTATGAATTCAAAATGACTCATTTTAGTGTTGTAGGAAAAGGTCATGATGGGGAACAAGTGGTAGAGTGAAAGGTATTTATAATCAGAGATAATATCTCAGATCATTATCTTAATTTTTTTCTTGAAAAGTCACTTAATTTTGACGGAGTAGACGTGGCTGAATCGTTAGTGGTTGTGACTTAGGTGGGGGCTTTTATTTTCTTTAAGTTTATTTTATTTTTATCTTTTATTTTCATTAATTATTATCTCAATACTCAGCTGATGATAATATTTTATTAGTACAAATTTAAGGATAATTTTTTATATAAAATATATTTTCTAAAATGAGTTATAAATATTTATGTAGCCAAGAGCCTATTTAGATTGATTTTTGATTTATAAGTCATAAGTTATTAATTTATGACTTTTGACTTATTTTTATAATTTTAATTTAAAATCAAGTATTTAAAAAACACTTAAAATAAACTAATCGAAACAGGCTCTAAAAGAAAAATAAAAACTTTAAGAACTAAAATTATTAGTTTTAAATATAAGTTTTTTAAGAGATTAACTAATACAAAAGTTACATAAATTAATATATAAGGGTGATTTTATTTGTCTTACTCTTTTTTTTATACTCCTTCAAAAAAAATATCACTTTTTATTTGATATATTCCTTAAACCCAATATCGTAAATGATATTTTTAAGATGACACAATTTGGAAAACATTTTGTTTTAAAATCACAAATTATTTTTGAAATATTTTCTTAAGAGGCGGCTCTTAACGCTATTTTCAAACATTACTTAAATTTTAAATATGTTTTACTTTTTTTTTTGTGTTTGTTTGGTTATTAGTTAACACCACTACTTTGACAAGCCTTGAGGATAACATAAAATTTGGACACTGATTTTTCAAATAAAGTTTTACCTATTAAAATAGGAGAAGTTACATAATTAAATATACTTCACCATCATATATATATTATTATTATTACATATACATTTAAAACGTTATGTATCTTACCACTACTGATCAAGAATTCCATACACCCAAATACATGTATTTTTGCTACCAGATACACTAAAATAGAGAGAGGTAAGCGAGATGGAAAAGAGGCGAACAAAATTTGATATGTATTCAAGATACATGCAAGATACATGTATCTAGTGTGATTCACATGAATCTGGTGTTGAAGTGTGTGACCGTCTCATCTAAGAGACACGTGTACATAGTGTGATTTGCATGCATATGGTGTTGAAGTGTGTAACCGTCTTAACTATTAGAGAGAATATTAGTTAATTATATTCTCAACATCTGGGATACCAGATACATAGGAGAGTGGCAAGCGAGATGGGAGGGAGGTGAGAGAGATTCGTTATGTATCCAGATACATGCGAATTCATTTGGATGCAATATATCTAGAACAAATTACACATAATTTTTATCCCATGTATCTAAACGTATATCTAGATGCACTAAAATCTGGTAAGATTCGTAATATTCTCATTACCATGACCACATATTCCACACCTCCATTGATGATGTTTGTGATGACACCGAATCCAAGGACGTGATTGGCTGCTTGTTCAGCACCGGATGGTTGTCAACATCCGATGATGACATCGTGGCAAGAAGGCTTAAGGTATTGAGGTATCATCCAGAACTAGATAGCTGATTCGAATGAGATCACTGGATCCGTGGCCACTAAATATGGATTATTCAACAGGTTCTCAATGATGGAACGTTCAAATGGCCCATAGTTGAGGTTTTTGTGTTTGTTAATGTCAAAATACACGTAATTAGACACTACTAGTTTATGACATATAAATTTATAATTCTATTTTTGTTCATCAGTTAAAAATTAGGATACGTCCGTATGATTGTCAACCTATAGAAGATTACCTTGTAAGTTGGATGGGGCCTCGTCCGAAATATTTCTTGCTAGGAACACAAGGCCATTGACTACTTTGTGTACAGTAATCGCCCGGGCTATTTCCTTCTAAGGAAGGCGTATGGTACGGTGTTGTAGGCCATCCTCCTATATATCGACGGGTACATAATCAATTAAATTGGAATACTAAAAACAAAATGTGTCACATAAATTGGAACAGAGGGAGTACATATTTTTAGATTCACATAATTGTTCAATCTAAAAGTTGAATTCATCAAATTTAAATTGATGTAAACACCAGTAGTTTCATGGGAAGTTTGGGCAAAGAAAGCAACAATTTCTCTTTTACGGGTAGTGATATCACCAGTGGTGCCAAACCCAGAATAAGACCTGGTAGCAAGCATTGTAACTGTAGAAATTATTCTTTCCTTGGCAGACATTATGGTTGCGATGCTTAAGCATCTGATCAAACATGGTATTGAGATGATACTGCCGAGCTAGTAACCAAGGGGATCAGGATTAGTGGTAGGTAGTTTAGAAGAGGGGCCAGAAGGACACTGGTTCTGACAATTGCCAGGACCAGAAAATGTTATGCAATCTGTATTTTAAATCAATACTACTGATAATAAAAATTTGCAGAAACAGTAAATTCTAAAATTTAAATCACGTACTGAAGAACTAAAATTAATTAACAGAAACTAATGACTGTAAAACATACTAGAATTTGTAACAATCGTATAAAACAAAAAGAAAAGAAAATCGAGTCCACTGAATGCACAATGTCCTTTTAAGAAAATTATTCCCCTCTAGTATTTGAGGTTCCTATGATAGAACAATTCTATTTACCAGTGTATTGATACCCAAAACAATGGTGTCAGCGAGTCACTAAACTGCGGTAAAGTACACGAATAATGAATTTGTGTAGAAGAAGAAGAAGAAGAAGTTCAGAAATTTCGTAAGTGAAAAGTCTGAGGATTCACATGTATTTATAGCCAAGAAGCACTGGTTCCGAAAGGTTGCAACCTTTCAGAAACCACACGACCATTTATGAAAGTTTGCAACCTTTCAGAACGGTTATGACTGTTCCTAAAAAGTTATAACATTTCAGAACAGCAATCTCCAACGGTAGGAAATTCAAATAAAACGTGAAAGACGTTTTAAACACGGGTCGCGCGGATCCGAGTTGGGTCGGATCGTTTCAGCTAATTATATTAATAATTAAAATATTTTGGCCATTTAATTTAATTTAAATAATTAAAACAAACTTTGTCCAAAAAATAATTTCTCGATCCAAAGCCAAAGCCGAGCGACGACAGCATGTGGGGGTTCAATCTTTCCAATCCTTTTAACAACTAGTAGAAGTGTTTCTCTATTTAAACACTTTAACTTTTTTTCCACCACCAATGAGGGAGAAATGTCTTTTACTAAAGCGTAAGAGAACCTTTCAAATTCCTCTATTCATTTTCCTTCCATTTCCCATTAATTCTTACTATATATCTTATAGCACAAAAGGTATCAGTGTTACCACACCAGCCGAATTTGCTGCAACAAAGTCCCGAGGCACAAAGTGCGCCTCTGTCCTGTGATCAAACATCACAAAACCACGAATAATCAACATTATTCTTATACATCCTACTAATTATGACCCTTATATATATTTATAACATAGTAGACATATCAAGAGTAAGGCATAGTAGAAGTATCAACGGATGTTACTTATGATACATTGGTTAGTAATATTAGAGGGATTCATTACCAAGTCGCTATAAAAGGGGAGAACCTCGAAAGTATGCAAGTTATTAGAGGTAGTAATAATATTCAGACCTACCACAAAAATCTTATTCTCCATATTATTAGACTCTTAATGAGCCTTCTTGGAGAAGCTAGCTTTGTCACTGATATCAATCACTTCTATAGAGAAGCTAGCTTTGTCACTGATAAACTAGCTAACATTAGAGAGGAGCCTTCTTGGAGGCTAAGGTTTATATAATCTTTTGTGTTATGATATATAGTATACGTGTAAGGGTCGTGCAAATACCCCCACCATCACTAGTTAGTATAGCTAGCATTGATTTGGTTTTTGAAGTTGTACAAGTGGTTACCAAATGAATTATAACTACGTGCACATTGATTTGGTTATTGAAGTTGGAACTTTTGAAGGGAAAGAGTAATGCTTGTGGAAAAATCTGAGGTTGATGGCGACTTCATTGAGATATATGTATCTTGGATAAAAGTCTTTATTTATTATTGAACAACGACTATAGTCGTGGTCCTAATCAAACTACAATCATATTATTAAAACTTCATTTTATAGTTGATCCTTGCGTTGTGCAAGAATACAACAAAACATATAGTGAAGTTGTTACATAGAATCAGCTGCCAAAAGGCCTCTGGTTGCCGCAATCAAGATTGTCACCAGGACTAACTCCAAGAATTCCGCAATACCTCCTATAAAACCCAATTCGATCTTGTACCCTGTTGTCATTACCACGACCACATTCTAGGCCACCATTGATGATGTTTGTGATGACACCAAATCCAGGAAGACGATTGGCTGCTCGGTCGCCGGCGGATGGGTTCCATCTTCCAATGATGACATCGTGGCAAGAAGGCTTTGGTGATTGAGTGGTCATCCAGAACCAGAGAGCTGTCTTGAATGAGATGACTGGGTCTGTGGCTACTAAATCAGGATTATTTAAAAGGTCCGCTCCGATGGCACTTCCACATGGCCCATAGTTATAGTTGCTGCGTTTATTAATGTCAAAATACACGTAATTAGACACTACAAGTTCATCAAATTTAGTCGTAGCATAAATAGATTATTCATCTAGCTCCATAGCAATATAATGAAAATAATTGTTAATATATAGAAGCTTACTGTGAAATTTGGATTGGGCCTCGTCCAAAATATTTCCTTCCAGGTGCACAAGGCCATTGACTACTTGGTGAACAGTAGTCACCTGGGTTACCTTGTTCTCTAAGGAAACAGTAACCCCATGCGAATGGTCCATCAGGTGCCGAAGGCCATCCTCCTGTAATTATAAAAACGGGTACATAATCAATTATTATTACTAAAATTTTGATTCACAATGAAATTATAATTGTTCGATCTAAAATACCTGTAGTTTCATGGGAGGTTTGGGCAAAGAAAGCAGCAATTTCCCTTTTACGGGCATTAATATCACCAGTTGTACCAAAGCCAGGAAAAGACCTAGCAGCAGTGATAAAGGCATTGTAACTGTAGAAATTATTCTTTCCTTGACAAGAATTTTCGTTGCGATGCTTAAGCATCTGATCAAACATGGAATTTGAGATGACGCTTCCAAGGTCCCCACCAGTAACAGGACCAGGACCAGGGCCGCCACCAGGACACTGACTTTGACAATTGCCAGAACCACAATGATCATTAGTGTTGCCACACCAGCCGAATTTACTGCAACAGAGTCCCGAGGCACAAAGTGCGCCTCCGGCCTGTGAACCACAATTCTGCGCTGAGGCAGCGCTCAGCAAAAGGAAAGAAAATAGTAAAGAAAAAGTAGTGAATTTAGAAGGCCTCATTTTGAATGTAGTAGTAGTAAAATGTGATGGGAAACAAGTGATGAAGCGGAAGGTATTTATAGGCACTGAATTCTCTATTAGTGGTTGTGATTTGTGATGGATCACTGACTTTGTTGTGTTACAAAAAAAAAGACAGTTTTCTGTCTTATCCAGAATTTAATTTAGTAGAGTTCGTTGAACGGTAAACGGCGGGCCGGCGGCTCATACTTTCTTAGTATTTATGTGATTATAAATTATTTTATTTAAAATTATTTTAAAAAATTAAAATTGAATTGTTACTCTTTTCATTCTAAATTAACTATTCTTTTCGTTTTAATTTATGCGACATATTTCGGATTTTGAGATTCAAACAAGTCTTCTTTGATAGTAAATTTTTTCATATATTTTTTAAATATTTTGGATTGTCAATTATTGTGACTTATAGAGCATTTTACGTAGTTTACAAATATATAAAAAATTTATTTCAAAAAAAATTGAAGATTTCATGCGTAAATATTCAATTAAGCTTAAATTATTTGACTCTTGAAAAATGAAATGTATCACATAAATTAAGACATATAGAATATTGATCTCTTAAGCTTATTAAAGTCATCTTAAAATAATTTAGTTGATAGTTATTTTCCACTATATCCTTAGTGGCACGATATTAAAGGAAAGAGAAAGAAATAAATATACTTTTATTAAATTGAGTTTAACTTAATAAACTCTATTTTAAATTATTATATATTATTTTTCTTAGTAGACATGAAAATATTAAAATGACTATGAGATAGAACAGAGGCGATATTGGTCATAAAAGATATTGTTATTTATACCCTTCGGGTGCCCAGTGATTTGAGTTTGGGACTTTCATGTTGGAGGTGTTAAGTTTGAAACCCTTTATCAACGAAAGTAAGATGTTTGCCTTTTGGGTCAAGCTCGTCGCACCGGGCTTGTCTAGTGCAGATTACCTCTCCTATGTAATTTGCAAGTTATTGCATAAGAGCGGAAATTTTATCCTGTGTGCACCTAAAGAATTTTTCCTGTCATAAAAAAGAAGAAGATATTGTTATCTGTAGAACACATTAAAAATAGATTTTCTCTTACGGTATAAGAGAGAATTGAGCAATTGAAGCAAATAACAATCTACTTTAATAATTAAGGGTATTTTTGTAAAAGAATATTAATTTTTTATTTTATTTTATTTTAGTTAGTGTATAATTTTTTTAAAAAAAATTATTGATATGGATATATTTTCTCATCATATTGATATGGAAAAAATTATAATATATGATACATTTCTTATAGTTTGTGAATATCTAAATTATTATTTAAAATATCGAATTAATATAATTTAATTTAATTTTAAAAATTAGTTAAATTAATTTTTAAAAAGCGTAATATGACATCTTAAAATGAATAAAGAAAGTATTTGTTAGTATTAAATTCATACCTTTAGTATAGCTTTATTTTTAAGCAAAAAAAAAAGAAAAAAGCTTTATTACTATGTCATTGATACTTGAGTAGATTTTGTAACTATCTTGCTTTAAAAAATCGTCAGTCAATGAAGGAAATACTTCAATTATGACATTTCAATGAGACCATTCACAACATGTTTTCTGAAAATAAAAAAAGAAAAAAATGATTTACTACGACATATATATAACTTATTATAAAATATAAGTTTTAAAATTATATAATCAACGCTATTTAAAATTTGATAATATCTATTAGATATTCATATCATTTTTAATGATTTACTATCACATAAATATATATAATTTATTTTAAGTAAAAACTTTACAATTATTTAATTAACATCTCTCTCTCTATATATATATTAACAAATATTAAACTCATACGTAACATGAATTTTCTCTCTCTAGTCCTTGCTATGTGGCAGCTTTGAACGTTATTCTAGACTTTTCTCCATATTGTATTTACTTAATAATTTAGACCAGAGACCATAGACTATATATAGTTGCTGGGTGTTTTTCTCTTATTATCTATCTCCATGAAATGCTATCAATTAGCAACGATACACTTAATTTAGATAATCTTTACTACATAGGATATCCCGTAGACTTGTAGATATGATATAGTTTTTATTTCCTCATGATATGTAACATTTTCTAGAATGCAGAATCAAAAATATCACTTTTTAAAATTAAAATACATAAAAAGCCACTTATTTTTTCATTTAATCAAAATGGATAAATCGTTTGGCTTTCAACAACGTGTCCTTAATTTTAATGGGTGGTCAAATAATTGTTTATCCATTTTTTAACTTTTTTTTTTTTTTTTGTAAAGTAAGTCGCTGAAAGCCAAATCATTTACCCAATGTGGCACCACAAGTTCACAATGGGGTCATTTGATAGTGTATAGTAAAAATAATGCATGCATGAACTTTGTGTATTAATTATATTTTATTTAATATATTTTTTTATGTTATTTATAATCAATGCAAGTATTAATTATATATTTTATTGTGTATTAAGGTGTGTATTACTAATACTCCCTCTATTCCTAACTATTTGTTCACTTTTGAATTGGTATACCTATTAAGAAAACAATTATTGACATAGTGAATTTACCATTTTACCCCTATTAATTATGAAGTGAATGAATTAAAAACCTTAAGGTTTTCAAGAAATTCAACATTTTTCAAAGTTATTAACTGAGGGTATAATAGGTAAAAAAAAATTTGTCCTTTCTTGATTTGTCAAAATGGACAAATAATTAGGGATAACTAAAAAATGAAAAGTGGACAAGTAATTAGGGATAGAGGATACCATTCAAGGTATTAAGGTGTAAGGGGTTTTAATGTATGCATTAGCATGGTCAAACACCCCATTGCCCATTAAATTCTCTTTTACATATTTTCACTATAATTGTGAAGGGTTTGTAAATAATGATTTTTATCCAATACATACTATTTTTAATACTCCAAACCAAATATATAAGAAACAACCTATATATTACTAATGCACACATTACTAATAAATTCTATATAACATTATTCTTATATACTCTACTATACGATCCTTAAAAGTACTTAGAGTCGATGCAAAAGT
Organism: Solanum chiquidenum; assembly: GCA_029582725.1. Lineage (NCBI taxonomy): Eukaryota > Viridiplantae > Streptophyta > Magnoliopsida > Solanales > Solanaceae > Solanum > Solanum chiquidenum. The sequence goes on from JAJOOS010002438.1 coordinate 27,046, forward strand.
ACCCACACAACAAGTCAATCAACAACTAAGATAGCTAAACTTTGTTAGCCATGACTATACATAAGATATCAAATAAATAAAAAATCTCTTTTAAAAATATTTACACAATTGCTCATGGGTCAATATGAGTTGCATATTAAGTAAATGAGTTGAATTAAGCGAGTTAAAAAGGGATGAATTTAATAAAATAAAGAAAAATTTTCAAAAATATCGATCATTTGAGCCTAATTAGAAAATACAGTGATCTATAGTTTGAATAATTACCAAATATAACAATATATTATAAATTCGCTATGTACTAGTGATACAACAATTTTTGAAATTCGCTTTGTATTACAGATTTATCAATTCACTCTATATCAGTAATACATCAACAGTTACAAAGCAAGTTGTTATATCAGAGCGAATTGTCATATTACTGATAGATACATGACAAATTTCAGAAACTTTCACTAGGTAATTTTTTTGAACTCTCACTATATTCGATAAATATAATATAAGAAACTACCTGATTAGACAACCTTTTTTTAATATAAGTGAATCATTAACTCATTCAATTTTAAACAATTCGAAGATATCATTATTTTACAGGCTAATTTTATCACCTCTATCGGATGTCATTCTTTTATCTATATCTAGTGTACTTTTAACCAAGTGTCCGAGTGTCACACCACCCACACTAATATACATAGATCTGCCTGTGTATGCATATTCAAAGATGAGGACTTGATGATTTAGCAGCCTAGTTATAGATATTTTCAAATTAAAGTTATTATCTAAGGTAGTAGGCTAGAAGAAATAGGGTTGGCTGGGTCAATTATTCCATGTCAAAGTTACATAATTTGAAAATGTATATACTTAGGTCTGCTAATTCTACTCTTCCCCTTTAACTCCATACTAAATTTAGGGTGCATTTATTATGAATTTTTCAATTTTTTTATATTTGATTGATCAAATATTTTGTAAATTATCTTTGTAGAAAATTAATTCGAAGGAAAATAAATTTCATAATAAAATTAAAATAAACAAGTATTATAAGTGCTTTTAAACCTTCCACCACCGTCACTCCTAAACCCCCACACTCCACCCCATCCCACCCTTATAGAATTTTGCTCGATTATCTATAAATAGTTTTACAATAATATTTTTTCTTACTTATTTATCACACTGAAAATAACTAAGAAATTCACTTGTTATCGTGAAACATATTTTCCTTCGTACCAAACACACCTACCTTTACCCTCGCATGCTCATCACCTTTAACATTTTCCTTATTTTTGTTGTCATAATAAGTTATTTTTCTGATTCATTTGTAACTAAGTAAAATAAAAAATCTGATTAGTATCAACTTGTTATAACTATATAATGTTTGAAGTTACATGTGAGACCCCTTTACGACTAATTAATAAGTCTCAATTATTGCTTAATAGTAATTCACTTTATTGTTGCAATAAACTTAGAATACAATGCTTTAGTTTCATTATTGCAATTGACTTTAAACATGGCTTGAAATATTCTAACTGAAATAAATTTGGTATTAAGTATTAACAAGTAGTAGCATATATGGTGAACAATAGCATATTCAGTGTAGTCTTACAAAGAAATTAGATTTGGAAAGAATAGGATATATGCATACCTTGGAGAGAATTAAGGAATTTGATTGAATGAGGGAGTTGGATAATTTTCTAAGGGTGAAGGGTTGTTATAGGGCTTAGAATTTGGATGAAAATGACGTAGTATAGGTATTAAATGTATAGGAAAAGACCCAAATACCCTCTAAAAATAACAGTCGGAGAGGTCCTACGGTTCTATAAACTTCTAAGGACCGTACTGGTCATCCATAGAACTGGTTACTGGGATCAAATTACAGAATCGATATCCACGAGAGACCTTTACGGTCCGTCTAACATTCTACGGACCGTAGACCTAACAATATGTAGAACCCATGAACCAAAAATCCTTTCCAAGTCTGAGACCACTTCCGCTGACCACTATACGACCTGTCAACATTTTCACAGCCCGTCAAAACCTCTGTAGACCCAAAAGTCAAAATTTCCAACCGTCTGGAACCCCTTCTACGATCACTTCCTACGGACCGTCTTGGTGGTTCGTAGAAAAAACTTTAGGGACCCAAAAATCAAGAAATCCTTAAGGCCATTTTCTACGACTCCGTTCTACGGACCGTAGAACCTTCTATGATCCGTAAATAGGACCCGTAGACTTTGACCTGTAGTCAACTATGCAATCTTCCTTTTTTCAAGGTGTTACATTTTATTCCCTCAAAAGGATTTATAAATTATTATTTCCTCCGTTTTATATAAATTGTCATGTTTTGATTAATGAGATTTTTGAAAAGATAAATTGTAATGACCCAATCCGTCATTATTTAAATACACCTTGTGCGGAGTCTCAAAGATTTTCAAATTTCGATGCCCAATTGAAATTTTGGGGCACACAATGGAATTACTTAAATTTGAATTGATCCGAGCTGACGCCAGCCTGTCATAGTAGGATGCCTCGTGCTATGGCGGCGCTGCTATAGCACTTGCAGGGCCTCTATAACGGGGCTGACGGAAACAAACCCAAGATAAAACGAAGACTTTTTATTTTCCTCCCACTTTTATGGGACAAAATAGGCAAGGGTTACTCTAAAAATCCCCGCAAGCAACTTTAAGCTCGAAAGCAATGGATGAGAGGGATTTTCGGGTGAGCAAGAGTAAGTCCCAATGATTCCCGGCCAACGCTTGTCAAGATTCGCCCCAAGGAGCCGGAAGCTCACATTTAGAATTCTTCAACAGCTACTTAGTGCCCAAGTCAGCTAGGTTTTCTTTACTAAATATTTAAACTCGTAATTATCCATGTAGTGTCTTGTAGGATATCGGGTGATTTCATGCATAGGTCTTAGGACATGGAGTCTGGATGGTTGAACTTATGTTTAGTTGTGGTTAGGCTGATGATCTAACTGATTAATTGTGGTTGGCTTATGATATTTCTGGGTGTCATTCTGGGAGGATAGTTGTGGGTAATTAGACTGTGATCAAGATTTGGGGGAGGAAGTCTCTCGGGTAGGTGATGAATGTGGTTTTTACCATATATATTATATATATGTTTGTTAACTACTTCGTTGGTAATGCATGCATGATACATGATTAGAGAAGTTGAAATTTCATACCGTGGAGGGTAAGATATTGTCAATCTATATGCAATGTGTGCGTTTCATGAATGTACATGTGTGGTAACGATTCTTTGTGGTTGTGTTGTCTTGTGTGTGCTGTATTAGGGGATTAGACGCCACGCCGGTACATATATATATTGGATCAGATGCCATGCTGGCGTGCTCGCGCGCCCACACAGAGTTATGTAATTTATTAAATCGGGTACCATATCGTTACATGTGTAGTTGTGTGTGTTAGTCTCTAAAGGACCGCGTTGGTATGTTTAAAGATCGGGGTGGCTTCTTGTATGGACCGGGAAGATATGTTAAATGTTGTGGGTGGTTGGAAATTTCTGGAAGTTTGGGGTTACTTGTTTACATGCCGTATAGTGGAGGTGTGTAAGGCAAGTAGTGGCAAGGGTTAGTAGTCTTGTATTCAGGGGAAATCTTTATGTGAGAGAAGGTTTAGACTATGATCTAGTATGAGAGTGATGAGAGGGATGAATGTTTGAATCTTACAATAGGCAACGGATGGAGGTGATGCGACTTGGGCTAGAGTATAGGGGGTCTTAAACTAGCCCTCAAGTTGCATGTTTCTTTGATTATTCTACATGATATTATGTGGTAAGTTTGGGTCGACTGATGATGCCTGCAAGTACAGGTTGTTTGTATTGATACTACTCTTGCTATACTACTTGACATAGTCTGGTTACATGATTCAGTGATGTTTCATAGGTGAAGGTGATGATGATCTCCGAAAGCTTCTACTTGTCTTTCCTTATTGTGGGAGCTACGTCATATTTTCTTTTGTACCTTGTATCTCCTTAGCTGCTCTTGTACATGTTTTACACTAGTTTCTTAGGAGGGTTTTTCGGTCGTTTGTAAAAGATGATCGAGTTTCATGGTGAATTTAAAACATTAAAGAGTTTTCCTATGTTTTATTTAATTTTTGTATTATCCGTTTTAAAATTGGGTGATAAGAGTTCTCCTATCTAGATGTTAGAGTAGGTGCCCGCACGATCCGGTAGGTTGGGTCATGCCATTAATTTAATATTTTAAAATTGTAATTTAGTTAATGAAAAATTATATAAAAAAAAAATATAATAAGTTGTAATTCTTCTCATATATCAATATGTTAGAAAAATGTAGAACACATTATTAACAGGAGATGAATAAGAACTTGGAGAAGAAACAGAGAGAGATTTGTGTTTCTTCGACCAATTTTAGAAAGTGATTGCGCTTCGATGTGATTTGTAGTTCTTCTAAGAATATTGGATGGGGCTTTTTCCTTAGGGTTTACAATAAATGTTTTGTGTTAATTTATCATTTAAGAAAATTAAGTAATTCGTCCCCACACCGATAGACTACTAACTATAAAATTTTAATATGTTCACCAATCTTTAATTCAATATCCTAAAACCAATATGTAGAGGTGTCAATGATTTCTAAATCGACTTAAGGGTCATACTATTACTAACTCGGAATCAGTTAGAATAAATCAAGTTAAGCATGTCACACTCTCCTTTTGAGTTCCTAACTAATTAATTTGCTTAGTTGAAGTCAAGTAAAAAACATCGGCTCTATTATGCGTTTTATTGGCCTAAATGATCACATGAAAGTTAAATGAATTCACGAGGAGATTTTAAGCACGAAAGTTTTTACTATCGTATACTATATGCATCCAGAGTTCATATAATGGCATATTATTTGCATCCACTCGGAGCTATAATCAAAATGAATGAGTCCTATCTGCAAATATATATATCTACACACTATTGCTAGCAGTTGGTTGGATTAGCATTTATGCATATGCACCTATACAAAGTTGCATTCCTAAGATACTTAGAACAAAACTTTGAAGAATTTGGTAACAAACAACAAAGTTTAAAGAGTATTTTCAAAACTAGAAAATTAAAACTAGTAGAGAAAATATAAAAAACAGATATTTTTCTCAAAGAAAGAAAATCGAGCCCACTGAATGCACAGTGTCCCCTTAAGGAAATTATTCCCCTTAAGTACCCGAGGTTAATGGAATATATATATATCCTCCCAGGATAGAACGATCTTACTCACCGGTGTATCGGTACCTAAAACCACGGTGTCAGCGAACCACTCAACGATAGTAAAGTACACTTAGAATACTAGATTTAGTAGTAGTAGAAGAAGTCCAGAAAAAATAATCCTCTTAAAATGAGAGAAAATCCCTCAATTTATAGAAAACAAAGGGTAATGTGAAAAGGTTCTTATTGTTCCTTACCGGAAAGGTTACAACCCTTTGGAAAAGTCTCAATCATTCGGAAAGGTCACAACCTTTTATATAAGTCACAAATTTTCATAAAAGTCACAACTTTTCATAAAAGTCGCAACTCTTCATAAAAGTCGCAACTTTTCATAAAAATCACAACTCTTCATAAAAGTCGCAACTCTTCATTTTCCATTCACACCTTTTAAAACCCAACAATCCCCCGCATGAATGGGGAATGACTCCAAGACAAAGAAACGGACAAGTATGTGTACTTTACAAGCAAGAATTAATTGCATCTGGATAAGTAGGTTTCCCTTTGAACTTTTCGTAGTGAACATATGTCAGATATACTCGGTCAATTGGTAGATTTGATATCTTTGAACCGTCAAGCTTTGGTGTATACCTAGACAATCAAATGTCACACAATCAACCCTTTATCGTTTATAGTTCTTACGGTTGTGTTCTTTTCAGCCATGAACACCTCCTAGTTTCATGAGTGTATGGAGAGATGAGTTTTTGACAATCATCCTCTTTGAAGCGGCTTACACTTCACACTCTCATAGGTGATTTCTAACCATATTATCGCGTAGATACACTATTTGGTCAAATCTATCAAACTTGGCAAATCATTAAAAACTTTTAGCTTTATTAACTCATTAACAAGCCTTAATGGTATATACTTGTTCCTGAGCATTGTCTTCATCATGAGAATGAATTGAGTTGGTTGACAATGCCGAACAGTCAGTTACAACTTTGTTTTTCTCCTTGAACCTAGCTCTTGGGATCTCCAGTCTGCTAGGTAGAGTTACCACCATGATGACTTGTCCTAAGCCGTAAATCCATTCCCTTAGATGATCTTTCAACTTTCTCTCTAGTTAGGCCTTTTTGTAAGTGGATCTAACACATTATCCTTTGACTTTACAGTCAATTATGATAATTTCACTAGAGAGTAGTTTTCTAACTCTATTATGTCTATGTCTTATATGACGAGACTTTCCATTATACATCATGCTCCATGCCCTACCGATTGCATCTTGACTATCAAAGTGTATACATATTGATGCCAAAAATTTGGGTTAAAAAAAATATCTATCAAGAAATTTTAGAGTCTTTCAACTGATTCACCGATCTTATCTAGAGTACCTAGATCAGAGATCATTGTAGAGGTAGCGATACATGTCTTTTTTTTTGGAAGATTTCCAAAAGACTGCTCCTCCATAAGGAGTAAATACATATCCACTCGTGGATTTTACTTCATTTGATCCTGGTGATTCAATTTGCATCACTATATCCTTTCAATACTGCTGAATATTATTATAATGCAAGACATAGTTTCAAGTATGTTTTAAATACCCCAAAACTCTTTTCATTGTCATCCAATGAGTTCGATTGGGATCACTCGTGAACCGACTCAGTTCATTAACAACACATGCTATATCTGATCGCGCACACTTCGTGATATACATCATATTTACTAATACTCTAGCACAATCTAATTGTGAGTCACTTTCGCCTTCACTCTTTTGAAATGCAAAACTCACATTTATTGGAGTCTTGACTATATTGAAATCCAAATATTTGAACTAGTCAAATACTTTTTCAATGCAATGAAACCGTGACAATGCTAAGCATTATGGAGTTCTAAGAATTCTTTTACCTAAGATCGCATCAGCAACTCCTAGATCTTTCATATCAAACTTGCTTTCTAGCAAACATTTAGTAGCATTTATGTCATTAGTGTCTCTACTGATGATCAACATGTCATCAATATACAAACAAACAATGACCTTGTGATTTTAATGTAAACACATTTATCACTTCCATCATTCTTAAATCTATTTGCAAACATGGTTTGGTCAAATTTCTTATGTCATTGTTTGGGTGCTTGTTTTAGTCCATAAAGTGACTTAACAAGTTCGCACACTTTCTTTTCTTTATCAGGAACCACAAAACCCTCGGGTTGTTCCATGTAAATTTCTTCCTCCAATTCTCCATTTAAGAAAGTTATTTTCACATTCATTTGATGAATTTGGAGGTCATATACCACAACTAACACAATTAACATCCAAATGAATGTAATTCTAGTTACTGGCGAGTATGTGTCGAAAAGATCAAGACCTTGTTTTTGTCTAAAGCCTTTGACAAAAAGTCTTGCTTTATATTTGTCAACAGTTTCATCAACTTTCATTTTCCTTCTGAAAATTCACTTTGAACCCAAAGGTTTATTTTCTGGAGCAAGATCAACCAACTTCTAATAGGATTGCTCAAGATTGAATCAATATCACTATTGACACCATCTTTTCAAAAGGATGAGTCCACATAAGACATAGGAAATGTTACAAAATCAGATCCGAAGGTAGTAGACGTACTTTGACATTTACTACGCGTCTGAATCTCTTTATTAAGTACATTCTCCTTTTGTTCTTTCAAATGTCTTTTAGACCTTTCAGTAGACTACTCAAGTCTAATTTTATAGTTCACAGTTCTTAGGTCCTATTTTAATCCTTTTAAGAATAGAAACTTGAACTTTGGCTAGACACCCCCACACTTTGATATATTTCAAGTTAAATTTCCTTCCTTTTCATTTCTCATATGGAATAGATTGTGTTCTGAACAAACAAAATTGCTTTCTTTCTGAAAAGATGAAACTTTTTGTTGTTTCCTTTTGCAGTAAGGATAGTTCCTCCACACAAGTTTTGTGGTAAACCTGAACTTATAAGTAATGCATCCATCATTTTCTTCAAAGTTCAATTTTTTTCTATTCTGCAACTCCATTAGATTTAGGTGAATAGGATAATAGTTTGATGGATAAATCCATTTTCCAAACATATTTCTGCAAAAGGAGATTTATATTCTCCATCCCTATCACTTCTTATCTTTTTCCCAATTGATTTTAACTTCAATTTTATATTGTCTAGATGTTTCTATTGCTTCATCCTTACCATTTAACAAATAGATATAACCGTATCAAATGCAATTGTCAATAAAAATTATCAGATACTTTTTTCCACCACGAGATGGTGTTGACTTCATATCACAAATGTCAGTGTAAATACTCTAAGAGATTAGAACTCCTTTCAACAGATTTCTAAGAATGCTCAGCATACTTATATTTCACACAAACTTGACATTTTAATTTATTGCACCTCAAAGTTAGACAAAACTTCTAAGTTGATCAGTTTTCCTTACAAGGTTTTGTGATTGACATGTCCCAAGTGTTCATATCATAAACAGTTTGACTCAAGCAAGTAAGAACAAATAAAAATATTGACTTTGAAAAGCTCTCCGCGAGGTAGTTTTTTCTCACAAATATTTGTTCCTACTTCTTACAATTTTTTGTGATACAAACATTGTTTAGAGTCATCACCTTCTCAAATGTCCTTTTCGGAAGGACCTTTCCATAACTTTCAATTTGATTGTTATAGAACTACTCATGAACAAAGTTGCAATGGGTCCAATAAAGGTAATATAGTCCAAATGCTTCTTTTACAAAACATGACAAATGACTATTCACCAATATTCATGTCTATACAAATAGTTATATTTAATAGACATATCTTTTCATGAAAAATCACAACATTTTAAGTGACACTTTTTCATAAAAGAACTCAATCATTTTGAACAAGTATACATATAATTTGGTAGTCTCATACTAGTCATACCATATACTAGTAAAAGAGAAACTCAACGACCACAATATCAAATATACTCCAAGAATTTTGTGGGTCTAACATAATACAAAAGTATCATCGAATTTCATATCTTGTACTCCAAATTTAAATTAG